>CAKOAT010180933.1:1786-32866 GCA_932364175.1 Eruca vesicaria subsp. sativa
AGTTCAACGCAGATTCGGAATAAGAACCTTCTTGCTCTCAAATCTCTTATTTTCGTTTTTATTCTAAGTATTTTAGTCATCTTAATCTTTGTTGTGCGGTTCTCGCAGATAGCCGGTTCCTCTGGAAACTTAGGGTTTTTCCCGAAGTTTCCTTATTTACGATTTATTTGACAGTAGGGTGAAATCGACTCCCACAGTTCGCGCTTACCTTCCAAAGCCTCAGCCGCTCGCAATTGCCAGAATAGTTCCATTTGGTCTTGCTCTGGGGCGTTGTCGAGAATCGTCGACTTCTTTTTCTTTTTGGAAGAGATGTCGACCGGAAGATTTTTTCGTTTTAAATCCGCGGCGTAACAAACCTGCGAGGCTCGTCTATTTCCCCATATAGTCTCGATTCCGTTCGGAGTCGGGAACTTGAGACACATGTGGTATGTCGACGAAATCGCTTGCATCGAATTCAACCACAGTGTCCCTAGGATTGCGTTATAGGACATAGGTCGATCGACGACTTCGAACTCGACGTTTTTCACTATGCTCCCGGCGCGAACTGCCAAGTTGATCGTTCCGAGGGTCATAGTGATTTCTCCCGAGAGTCCTACTAGCGGGCTTACGTTTTCCGCGATTTCGGATAGATCGATTTTCATTCTCTCGAGAGTATTTTTGAAGATGATATCAGCCGAGCTTCCGGTATCGACTAATATTCTCGCGACATCCATATCCTGGATCGTCAGCTCAATAACGAGAAGATCGTTGAGAGGTTTGACCGAATCGATCGTTGCTCTTTTCTCGAACGAGATGACGTCGCCGTTCAGATTAGGCATGTTATNATCCATATCCTGGATCGTCAGCTCAATAACGAGAAGATCGTTGAGAGGTTTGACCGAATCGATCGTTGCTCTTTTCTCGAACGAGATGACGTCGCCGTTCAGATTAGGCATGTTATTCATCGTTCGTTTTAGCGACTATTGTGTAAGAGAATCCGACCCCCCCCCCTCCTTCTAGCGCCAAACTGTGGGAACCGAAATCTACACTGTCGATTTTCCGTCAAATATGGAAACTTAGGGTGAAACCCTAATTCTCCCGAGGTCCCGGATCTCTGCGGAAATCACTAAAACAAACGAATTTAGAAGAATATGGATGAACAACAAAGAATAAAGGGATAAGAAATTGTAAGAAAGCTTTTATTGAATAAGAATCGACAACTGTTACAAGTAGAATTGAAGAACTTAGACGTTAAAACGTTCTAAGGATCTGAATTGCTAGTCTAAACGCTAAGTCCTAAATTCTAAGCTAGCAGCCATCTCTTCTAGGTCTGATTTCGTCCCCCTCTTCTGCCCTACGCCTCTGGTTTATATACTCCTTGCCTTGCCGGTTCGATCTTTCCATTTTGCCCAGACTTGAGTGTATTGGAAATCTTCCGATTTTCTCGATCCTTTCCTTTTTCTCCGCGGAAATCTTCTATTTATCTTCAAACTTGCCTTTATCTTCAAGCTTGACATTTATTCCCTTCTGCGAGTAAACCGTCAAAACGTTATCGTTCTTTGGGTTAGATTCGGTTAAGATCGGGAGATGGGCTTTTATCGCGTTTTAGGACCTTCCAGACCGTTGTGCGATAAATCCGTTTCTCGACCTTGTGTGGAATCGTTTCCGGATTCGATGCCGTTTCTTAGTAAATTCCTCGAGTTAATCGTAATGTTTAGCTACGTTTGTTTCTTGGTTAATCGTTTCCGTTTCTTACGATTTACTCGACACTTTTACTAAAAGCACGTTTTTCACGATTTTCTCGACGTTTTTATTAAAAGTNAGACGAAACGAGAGACATTTCGGCCGTGGTTTAGAAAGCGACCGTGCCGAAGGACGTGAGTTTCAAATCGGGGATGCGGGAAATCGAGGCTCGGAACGTACGGAGAATCGAGCTGGTCCGGTCCAGCCGTCCGAGAGGTTCCTAGTTCGCCTGCTGGCGAACTAAGCCGGGCTGGCTTAGTTCGCCAGCAGGCGAACTATTCGAGGTGTCCCTAGTTCGCCTGCTGGCGAACTAAGCCAGCTCGCCTTAGTTCGCCAGCAGGCGAACTAGTCGAGAGGCTCCTAGTTCGCCTGCTGGCGAACTAAGCCAGCTCGGCTTAGTTCGCCAGCAGGCGAACTAGTCGGGACGTCCCTAGTTCGCGTTTTGCGGCGATTTCGGTTTTTTGCGGTTTCATAAAACGATTCTTCGAGTTTTATAAAACGATTTTCGAGTTTTATAAAACGATTCTCGAGTTTTATAAAACGATTCTCGAGTTTTATAAAACGATTCTCGAGTTTTATAAAACGATCTTTGAGTTTTATAAAACGATTCTCGAGTTTTATAAAACGATTCTCGAGTTTTATAAAACGATTCTCGAGTTTTATAAAATGATTCTCGAGTTTTATAAAACGATTCTCGAGTTTTATAAAACGATCTTTGAGTTTTATAAAACTATTCTCGAGTTTTATAAAACGATTCTCGAGTTTTATAAAACGATTCTCGAGTTTTATAAAACGATTCTCGAGTTTTATAAAACGATCTTTGAGTTTTATAAAACGATTCTCGAGTTTTATAAAACGATTCTCGAGTTTTATAAAACGATTCTCTAGTTTTATAAAACGATTCTCTAGTTTTATAAAACGATTCTCGAGTTTTATAAAACGATTCTCGAGTTTTCTAAAACGATTCTCGAGTTTTATAAAACGATCTCGAGTTTTATAAAACGATTCTTGAGTTTAATAAAACGATTCTCGAGTTTTATAAAACGGTATTAATCATTTTATAAAACGATTTTGCGGAAAATAATGACTCCATCTTTTACAGAAGCTATCGCAGACGTTGATTTCGAGATTACGGTTTTCGACACCAACAAAGTTCAGGCGTCCGCGAGGGAACGTGGGTTCGGTGAGTCGATCCCGAAAGGCGATTCCCGAGCCTTGGCGTTGCGATGGCTGAGTCGTCTCAGTTAGAGATCTAGTTACCTCTTCGAATTGTTGCTGCCGGGCAGTTAACTGTTGCAGGGTACGCTCGTTATCCTGAGCTCTTTCTACCAACTGCACCATCATTCGGCGCATTTCGGATAGCTGAGCTTCCGAATGATGCGGAGTGTGTCGGCGTTGAGGGTTTTCAGGAAGAGTAGTCCCGGTGTTGTTTCCACCGGAAGACCTTGGGTTAGCTATCCCAGTTCGGTTCGGTTGAGCGTTAGCCGGAGGCTGTTGCTCGGATCGAGGGTCAGCAGGTTGAGGTTCCGGATCCTGAGGGTCCGGATCTCTTCTGTTCGCTGATCCGTCGATCTGGATCACGGGATCTGGGATGGATCCTTCCTTTTCTTCCGCGGAAATCTTCTATTTTTCTTCAAACCTTCCTTTTATCTTCAAACCTTACTTGTATTTTCCTCCTGCGAGTAAACCGTCAAAACGTTATCAAATCTGCGGGTTAGATTCCGTTAAAATCGCGAGATGGGTTTTTATCGCGTTTTAGGCCCTTCCGGGCCGTTTTGCGATAAATCCGTTTTCCGACTTTTTACGGGATCGTTTCCTGATCTGACATCGTTTTTTAATAAATTCCTCGAGTTAATCGTAAGGTTTTACGATTTACTCGACTTTTTATTAAAAACATGTTTTTTACGATTTACTCGATGTTTTTATTAAAAACGCGTTTTTTATGATTTCGACGAGAAATCTCGAATAAATCGTATGTTTTAGGCAATGTTCGGCGTTTCGTTTAACCGTCGCCGTTTTATACGGTTTCTTCGAGTTCTTTATCGAGAAAGCGAAGTTTTTACGGTTTTTATCGTAAAACTCGAACGATAGGTCGGATCGAGATGGAACGGGAGATGTTTCGGCCGTGGTTCAGAATGCGACCGTGTCGAAAGACGTAAGTTTCAAATCGGGAATGCGGGAGAACGAGGCTCGGGACATCCAGGAAGTTTCTAGTTAGCCCATTGGCGAACTAAGCCGCTAGTTGAGCATCTCCTAGTTCGCCTATTGGCGAACTAAGCCGGGCCAGCTTAGTTCGCCAATGGGCGAACTAGTCGAGTGTCTCCTAGTTCACTTTTTATGGCTTTTTCGGTTTTTTGTTGTTTTGTAAAACGATTCTCGAGTTTTATAAAACGATCTTCGGGTTTTATAAAACGGCTTCTCGAGTTTTATAAAACGATCTTCGGGTTTTATAAAACGGCTTCTCGAGTTTTATAAAACGATTCTCGAGTTTTATAAAACGGCTTCTCGAGTTTTATAAAACGATTTTTGAGTTTTATAAAATGATATCTCGAGTTTTATAAAACGACCGTCGGGTTTTATAAAACGGCTTCTCGAGTTTTATAAAACGATTCTCGAGCTTTATAAAAAGATCTTCGGGTTTTATAAAACGGCTTCTCGAGTTTTATAAAACGACTCTTCGGGTTTTATAAAACTATTCCTTTTATATTTTTGCGGGGAGTTTTGGCTATTAATTCCGTCGTACCGATTTTGACCCCAACACCAGAGATACCTCTTCGAAGCGCGAAAGGTCACCTGAGAAGGAGACATACTCGCCACCGCCGGCTCCCAAGAAAAGAGTCGACATGATTCTTGGGAAACTTCCCCAAGGAAAGAGCCTACAAATCGAGGCCCTTCGGAGCAAACCACCACCTCAATCGAGCCCCAGTTCGAGGGTAGATTATATCCTCGGAGGTTCCGATATATGTCAAGACTCCGTTAATCCCATCAAAAGTCATGTACGGAAGGCTGTGTCCAACACTCAATCTAAGCCTCCCAACCCTGAATCCAATACTAAGATTTCTTTTTGGGAGAGCGAGACATCAGACCTCGACAGGCCTCACGATGACGCCTTAATTGTCACCCTGAACATCGCAGGCTACGAAGTGTCCAAACTGATGATAGACACCGGGAGCTCTGTCGACCTTATTTTCTATAACGCCCTTAAAGGGATGGAAATAGACGACGACGAAATTATTGGCCAGAAAGCCAACCTCGTAGGCTTCTCCAGAGAAATTGTTACCTCCCTGGGAACCTTTACGCTTCCGGTCATAGCTGGCGGGATTATGAAAATGACCAATTTCGTAGTTATCGGCAGACCTTCTCCATTTCACGCAATCCTAGGAAAACCCTGGATCCATAAGATGAAAGCAGTAGCTTCCACTTATCACCAATGCGTGGAATTTCCGACACCCGAAGGAATAACCACCATACAAGGTAGCCAGAAAATCTCCAGGATCTGCTACTTGGGGGGATTCGGAATTCTCAAGGAATCACCTCAATAGCAATTACAGATCCAGGAGGGTCGAGAGATGCAACAGAATATTCAAGATGGAACCTAACCGAACAAGTAGACATCGACGATTCTGATCCTGAAAAACAAGTGAACATCGGATCAGAGCTACCTCTCGAAACTAAAAAAGAGCTAATCGACTTCCTGAAAAGCAACGTCAAAACGTTTGCATGGACCACCAGTGACATGAAGGGTATAGACCCAAACGTCACCACTCATAAGCTCAATGTAGACCCTACTTTCAAACCGATCAAACAAAAGTATCGTAAGCTGGGCCTAAAAAAAGCTCAAGCCGTCAACGACGAAGTTGATCGACTTACGAAAGCATGGTCCATTCGCGAAGTGCATTACCCCGATTGGCTGGCTAACCCCGTAGTAGTGAAAAAGAAAAAACGGGAAGTGGAGAATCTGTGTAGACTTCACCGACCTAAACAAGGCTTGTCCTGAAGACAGCTTCTCTTTACCTCACATCGATCGCCTCATTGAAGCGACAACTGGCCATCAGCTCCTGTCCTTTATGGATGCCTTCTCGGGGTATAATAAAATCATGATGAACCCTGATGACCAAGAAAAAAACTGCATTCATAACCGAACGCGGAACCTATTGTTACAAGGTAATGCCATTCGGATTAAAAAACGCAAGAGCTACCTACCAAAGGCTTGTGAACAAAATGTTCGCCGAACAGCTCGGAAAAACCATGGAGGTATATGTGAGGGGTAAAACTCACTTCTTAATTTAGGTTAGGTTAAGGTTTGGGGAGAAGACAATCGTGGGCTGAATCCCTTAAGAACTTAGAGAATGAATTGTCGTTATATTGATGTTGTTGTAAAGAGAATGAACACAAAGATAATTGAGATTGATACAAGGAAAACAGATGAATGATCTATCCGTGATAATGTATGTGTAAAATGAGTAAAAAAGACGTGAATCCCTTTCCCCTTGTTCTTTTCTCCTTTAAATAGCCTTAGGTCACGCGTAACTTCCCCTAATTAGCCTCCGAGATTCTCTCCGTAAACTAAGGGATTTGCAACAGCTTCCTTTTGACCGAATCATATGTCTCTATCCTCGTTTCCTAGGCTGTTTTGTCAGGTCCCTACGAAAGAATCCGGACCTCTTCTCCGTGACCTCCTTCCCGTGACCTCTTTCTCGTGATCTCCTTCTCGTGACCTCTTTCTTGTGATCTCTTTCTGGTGACCCCTTTGGGAGCAGCTTCCTTCCTTAGGTGAGCCGTATTCTTCTTTGAGGTAATAGCCCATATTCGGCCCATTACTGGGCTCGGTTTAACTGGTTCGCTAACTTCAGCCGACGGGCCATATTTGGGCCCAACAGTATACATCGACGACATGCTGGTTAAATCTTCAGCTGGGGAAAATCACGTCTCCACCTAAAAGAATGCTTCGATATCCTCAACAAATACGATATGAAACTCAACCCCGCAAAATGCACTTTCGGGGTGCCCTCGGGCGAGTTTCTCGGTTACCTCGTAACCGAAAGAGGTATCGAAGCCAACCCGAAACAAATAGCAACTTTCCTGGAGATGCCGACTCCTAAGACAACCAGGGAGGTGCAAAGATTGACTGGATGGATCGTAGCTCTGAATCGATTCATATCCAAGTCCACGGATAAATGCCTCCCGTTCTACAAACTTCTAAAAAACAATAAGAAGTTCCTGTGGGATGGGAAATGCGAGGAAGGCTTCAAATAACTGAAAGCTTACCTCTCCGAACCTCCGATCCTATCCAAACCCGTAACAGGAGAACCACTGTACCTATACCTCGCCGTATCAACCTCTGCAGTTAGCAGCGTGCTGGTACGAGAAGAGCAAAATGAGCAAATACCCGTCTATTACACAAGCAAAAGTCTGATAGACGCCCAAACTAGATACCCTACCATGGAAAAATTAGCTCTGGTAGTCGTAACAGCCGCCAGAAAGCTACGACCCTATTTCCAGTCTCACTCAATCGTCGTAATGACTTCACAACCAATACGCACGATTCTGCAAAGTCCTAGCCAATCATGACGATTAGCTAAGTGGGCCATAGAACTCAGAGAATATGACTTCGAGTATAGGCCCCGAGCAGCTATAAAAGCTCAGGTCCTCGCCGATTTTATCATCGAGTTATCGTCCGAGCACCTAGACCCGAGAGCTGGAGCTCCGGAGTGGAGCTTATATGTCGACGGAGCCTCATCAAAACAAGGCTCCGGAATCGGACTAAGGCTGACCTCTTCAGCCGGGGAAACCATCGAAAAATCTTTCAGACTCGGATTCAACGCTTCAAATAATGAGGCTGAATATGAAGCACTAATCGCATGGTTAAAACTTTCTCTAAGCCTCGGAATCTGAGAGCTAAATGCTTATAGTGAGTCACAGCTAGTAGCTAGTCAATTCCACGGAGAATATGAAACAATGGACGAAAGAATGGGGGCATACCTCGAAGTCGTCCAAAGCCTCTCTAAGCAGTTCAACAAGTTTGAGCTGACAAGGATCCACGGAGAGAACTCCTCGGCAGATGCGTTGGCTGCTTTAGCATCCACATCAGACCCCCTCGGAAAGCGGATTATACCTGTACAGGGAATCGAAAACCCAAGTATCGATATAGCTACCGAAGCTTAAATCGATAGTAAACCAAAAGAGCAAACTGAAGTTAGCTATTCCGAGACAATAGCAACCCAAGTTCTCACAACATTCTGGTTCCCAACAAACAAAATTCGCAATTTCAAAAAGCATACCTCCGGGGGCACGACCCAGACCGGACTCGCATGTTTATACAACAGCCACTCCCTCTGACATTGGAGGTACCTCCAGGGGCACGACACAGACCTGAAGATATTCCCCGGAATTCAGATTCCCTTGCGCCTAACCCAAGGAATATCTCCAGGGGCACGACCTCTGGCCACAATAACACTCAGTAACCTGAGCCCGAACAGGAACCTCCGTTGTCTTCACGACAAAATCATAGGGAGAGAGGACTGGATAATTCCAATCATGCAGTATATTTCAGAGGGCAAGCCCCCCCCCCCCCCCCAAAATGGGAAGCTCAAAAGCTCAAAGAGTTAAGCGCAAGATACTGCATAATGGAATCCATCCTTTATAAAGGAAGCGTGTCGGGACCTTACCTGAGATGCGTCCACGGCCTCAATACTATCAAACTCATGAAGGAAATGCACGAGGGCACCTGTGGAAACCACGCCTATGGCAGAGCCTTAGCTATCCGAATCAAAAGACAGGGATATTTCTGGCCTACCATTATCGCTGATTGTGAGGTCTACTCATCTTCATGCGAAAAATGCCAGAGGCATGCACCAATTAGACATCAGCCTACGGAAAAACTATCCTCGATATCCGCCCCATACCCGTTCATGAGATGGTCCATGGATATCATAGGACCGCTAGTAAAATCAGATAGAGGAAAGCAAAAGCTACGCTTCCTTTTAGTCCTAACAGACTACTTCACCAAATGGATAGAAGCTGAAGCTCTCCAACAGGTAACTAAAGTCGAAACCGAACGACTCGTATGGAGAGACATCATCTACCATCACGGCGTCCCATATGAAATCGTAACCAATAACGGGTCACAATTCATATCTAATGACTTCAAAACATTTTTCGACAAGTGGAAAATTCGTCTCACTATGTCGACACCTCGACACCCTCAGAGAAACGGTCAGGCGGAGTCTGCTAACAAGTCGATATTAGCAAACCTCAAGAAACGTCTCGGAATCAGTAAAAGTTTTTGGTTTGAAAGACTACCTGAGGTGCTTTGGGCATGCCGAACCACCCCACGAAAGGCTACGGAAGAAACTCCTTTCTCCTTAGCCTACGGGATGGAGGCTGTCGTCCAAGCCGAAACCATCATCGGCAGCCTCCGCCGGGAACTCTGTACATTTAACCCTAAAGCCAATGATCAGCTCCTATTAGATAACCTCGATTTAATCGAGGAACGGCGAAACCAAGCCTTGCTTCACATTCAAAACTACCAACAAGCAATGGCCCGACATTACAACTCAAAATTCAGGTCCCGACAATTCGTTGCAGGTGACCTAGTACTTAGAAAAGTTTTCAATCATACCAAAGAGCCGTGCGCTGGGAAACTGGGAACCAACTGGGAAGATCCCTATCGGATCATCCACATGGTACGACCTGGCGTTTACAGGCTTTTGAAGGTACGGACCTGGATACCTAAACTCCCTGAACTACGTTAGGCTTGATCCCTTGACTGGGTACGTAGGCAACTCTGGCATGAGTGCAGCCCCAACCTCATTTCAGCATTCTTTTCACCATACCTAAAGGGGGCTTACGTTTAAAAACACATAGCCCAGACATCAACTGTATGATTGCTACAACGCGATGTATTTTATAAAAGTTATCAATGAAGCGATTACATGTAAACATTTTGAGTTTTCTTCAAACAAATCCAGGTCCCTGCGAACCTGGACCTGAGGTCTTAAAATCCCTCAAACGAACTCAGGTCCCTACGAACCTGAACCTAAGGACTTAAAATCCTTAGTAAATTCGGAAGTTTTGAAAACTTCCGAACAAATCCAGATTTACGTGAATCTACCCTTAATGGCCTTAAAAGCTCTTTAGAAAGAATTTAGATCCCTAAAGATCTTAATCTAATCTTTAAGATCCAGGAACTCATTCCTGATAATCTCACGACCAATCACATTCGAAATCACTGTGACCTCTAAGGTCACAAGGTCAACTCTTAACAAGATCCGCGATCTGGTTCCGGAAAGATCACATGAATCCCATACTTAAAAAGTCACAGTACATGACTCGAGTTTACACTTCGAAGTCAAACAAATCCAGGTCCCCACGAACCTAAACCTAAGGTCTTAAAATCCTTCAAACAAATCCAGGTCCCTACGAACCTGGAATTAAGGTCTTAAAATCCTTCAAACGAATCCAGGTCCCTACGAACCTGGACCTAAGGTCTTAAAATCCTTCGAACGAATTCAGGTCTCCGTGAACCTATACCTAAGGTCTTAAAATCCTTCAGACAAATTCAAGTTTCCACAAACCTAAATCTAAGGTCTTAAAATCCTTAGTAACTTTAAGGTCTTAAAATCCTTCAAACAAATCCAGGTCCCTACGAACCAGGACCTAAGGTCTTAAAATCCTTCAAACTAATTCAGGTCTCCGTGAACCCGAACCTAAGGTCTTTAAATCCTTCTAACGAATTCAGGTCTCCGTGAACCTAAACCTAAGGTCTTAAAATCCTTCAGACTAATTCAGGTCACCGAAAACCTAAACTTAAGGTCTTAAAATCCTTAGTAACCTCAAAGGTCTTAAAATCCCTTAAACAAGCTAATTCAGGTTCCCAAAGAACCTCAATCTAAGGTCTTAAAACCCTTATCAAAACTCAAGGTCTTAAAATCCTTCGAAAACAAATTCAGGTTCCCAAAGAACCTCAATCTAAGGTCTTAAAACCCTTATCAAAACTCAAGGTCTTAAAATCCTTCGAAAACAAATTCAGGTTCCCAAAGAACCTCAATCTAAGGTCTTAAAACCCTTATCAAAACTCAAGGTCTTAAAATCCTTCGAAAACAAATTCAGGTTCCCAAAGAACCTCAATCAAAGGTCTTAAAACCTTAACCAAACTCAAGGTCTTAAAATCCTTCCAAAAAAAAAAAAATCAGGTTCTCAAAAACCTCAACCTAAGTTCGCAAAACCCTTAGCAGCGTTCGAGATCTAAAAGATATCCCAAGTAAATTCAGGTCCCAGAAACCCATTCTCGGGACCTCTCGCTAAAAGGCTACAGGACCTGTTATCAACAGGCTCCCCGAACTTCACCCGAAAGTTTCCTAGACCTCATGTTTAACGACTACAGGACCTGTCACTAACATGACCATATTTCTTCGTTCAAGGAAGTAAAAACTTCTACTTAGACGATCGAGTCCGTATTAAGGAATTCATCAAAACATCGATGAAGATCGAAGATCCTAACAAAGCATGGGTTTAAAAGCCTCCCCAGGCTACTTAAGTTCGAAGATCTTAGCAAAGCAAAGGTTGAAAGGCCTCCTCAGGCCACAAGTCTTAACAAAGATAAAAAGAAAGCCCATTGGGCAGAAGTCTTGGGAACACGAAGACATAATCGCTATGTCAACAAAGAGATAGAGATCAGGCGGTTGAGCTTTAGCTTCCAAGAAAAGAGGTCTCATCTCGAAAGCTGGGGGCAACTTTTGGGCCCAAATATGGACCGCTAGCTGAGACTAATGGGCTCGAGCGATAAGAGTTGACTATGGGCCACTGTAAGCCCATTGGCAATTAATCTTTTGAGAAAAGAGTTAAAAAGAAGCCGGAGGCTGTTTGCTAAGGAAGGAACGTCAACAAAACAGGTCACGGAGGAGAGCTCTGGACCTCATTTACAAAGAGCTAACAGGAGTAGCTCAGGCTGGTTGCGCAGGACCCGGTCAAAAGGAGGCTGTTGAGAATCCCCCAACTCACTGAGCAAATCTCGGAGGCTGGTGAGGATCGTTCAAACGTGGCTGAGAGCTATTTAAGGATGAGGAGGAGATCAGAGAAAAGGCTCCTCTCTTGATTCATTGACTCTACCATTTACACACATTCTAGTTCACAAATCATTCTCATAATTCTTTGTAATCATCAGAATCGTCTTGATAATCATCTTTGTAATCATTCTTTCACCAAAAACATCAATACAATCATAATTCATTCTCTAAGTTCTAACGGGATTCAGCCCACGTTATCTTCTCTCCAATCTAAACCTAACCTAAAATCAGGAAGTGAGTTTTATCCCTCACATGAACTAACTGGTAAGATATTCTTAAACTTGTAAAGAAGGAGAAAGAATAAAAACAGAGAGTAAACTTATAAAGAAGCAACGAGTTAGGAGAATGGCCGAGTTGGTAGTGTTGGATCAAAATTACCACAAATCCAAAGTAGATAGCCACCACGAGTCTGCTGTTCCACTACAGCAGCTCGTTGGTGAGTCTTGTAACCGTGACGGGATTGAACTGATTAACCATATTGTGAAATCTTGGTTCCAGACCTGCGACGAACCGTGCCACCAGTACGCTCAGATTCCTGCATATCATCAATCCGAGAAATCAACTGGACAAATTCAGTGGCGTGTTCATTAACAGTTCGTGATCTCTGACTGATGTTGTTGAGCTTTTGTAACAGCAAATGGTTGTACTTGACCGGAAGAAAAACTCTCTTCATGCGTTTCTTCCGTTTCTCCCAAGAGTCAAGCTTCTCTTTGTTTTAACGAGAGCGTTGGAGCTTCAACCAGTTCCACCAAGCTGCAGCGTAGCCTCGAAAACTTGTTACAACTAAAGACACACGTTGTTCCTCGGGAACTTTCTTGAAATCAAGAATTTCTTCCACTCTAACTAACCAATAGAGAAAAACTTATGTGGATGAGGATATTCCATGAAACTCAGGGATCGAGATTATAAAGCTTGAAGAATTCTCTATGTTATGATGCAGAGGCAGAACATCTTCATGATCCAAAAGACTGTCCTCTGATTCATTGTCTGAGCAGTCAGTGATGACGAGAAGAGGGTCCTTGCGATCTTGACAAACTGTTGGAACGTCGTGGTCAGCTCTGTTGGCTGATGCAGCCATATGGGGCAAAGTGGATTTAAACTCTTCACTGGCTTGTTTTATTACATCAGCCACTCTAGTTTATAAAGTGGCTTCAAAATCTTCACAAAGTTTCTCTAATGTAGCAATATCAGGCACACTACGGTGAAAAGTGGCTTTACATTCTTCAAAAACTTTCTGTGATGCATCAGTATCAGCCACGGTAGGGAGAAAAGTGTGGTAAGGTTCTTCATTGAATGCGTGAGACCAATCTCCCACAATGTACTTCTGTGGATATCTCGAACTCGAAGTCATGGGATTGAACCAGTAACGTTGAATTCACAAGACTAAGAGCTAAGAAAAGGCATAAGATTAACGTGTCTATTATGAAGCATATAGGACGACTTGTTTATATAGGTGAAACCCAAAACAGAAAAGAGGAAAAGCTTCAAAAAAAAAAAAAAAGCTTCAGAATTTGAAAATTCGAAAAAGTAAGAAACCTAGGGAAGGGAAGAAAGGAAAACATCCCCAAAAAACATCAAACAGGGAAAACTTTGATGAAAGACAACGACCTGGTTTGGTTTGTTTGGGTTTAAAATTAGATTCGACCGGTTGGTTTTTCATCATTTGGTTAAACCGTGCCCTTGTTTCTTGTTGCTAAACCTTCTAGGTCATGGTTGGTTGCGATCTGGAACAGAGATCGTCCTTTTTCCTCAGAGTTTCTCTAGATGAGTAAGAATCTCATTCATATCCGGTCGACCTTCAGGTCTATGGCTTGTACATAACAAACAAACCTTCAACAAATCTTCAATGCATCCTATTCCTCCTCTCGAGAAACGATAGACGACACGATTTCTAAATCAAGAACCCTAATAATCCCTTCTGATCCATCTCCAATTGATGTCTCCACCAATTGACGCAGACTCAAGCCTCATTATTCATCATCGCTTAACGAAGTCGCTCACCGTTTCGTCATCTGCTCCATAATTATGATCCCGAAGCTTAACACATCGGCTTTCGTCAGCTCTGTTCTTTTAGATGACGCAGAGGCAGCGGCTTGGGACCAAAACCTAAACATCAAAATAAAAACAAAATGATAGTGGGAAATTAATCACGCTGACGCTACGATTACTTTTACAAAGAATTCCGGTGTCGTCATAGACGTTGTTAAAAGTAGCGGCAGTTAGATGGTCGCTGCGATTATTTTTGATAGGCAAAAGCACTACAGCCGGTGTTATTCTCCAGATGCGTAAACAATAAAACAGTTATACATTTAGCCGCAAGTTCCTAACATCACAAGTAATTAAACCTTTTTCACAAGTCTGCCGTTAAAAACTACAATTTCAAACATCTGCCTCTAATTGAAAACAAAAAGGGATCACAAATTTAAATCAGTTATACAAACCTGTTATAAAAAAAAACTAGATCTCAACCCGCGCGTGCGCGGGTATTTATTTTCATTTATTTTTATATAAATATTTTTTTTTACTTCCAAATTGATATATATTATATAAGGTGTGTATATCAAAAATGATGATTAATTATTATATAGTATAGATTAATTATTGTTAGAAAATGATGATTTTGTTATTTTTTAAAATAAACTATATAATTTTTAAAATTAACATAAAAAATATATAAAGAATTAATTTATACTATTATAATATTAAGTTATATAAGTATAATTTAAACATGTATTTTTATAATATCTATAAATCCAATGGATCATCTAATTTTTATTAGCCCAATTAAAATTTTTAGTAAACCCAATAAATATTATTAGTGAATCTAATAAATGTTATTAATAATTCAATAATGTAATGTAATAAGTTCTATTAGATGGTCCATTTTAAAATATCACACATGAAGTGAAGTCATGACTTATCTTTTAATATATAAGATATGTATGTTGCCGATTAACATATCTATCTCGAAACTTTAACTAATCCGAAAAAACAACTGACGAACTCAACAAAATCGGTTACTACATTGGATAGACTAAAATAGATAAATCTGTTGACAGCCTTAAATCAAACACATAAATCTTCCGTCTTTAAAACATCTACCGTGACCCAAAAGTCTGCCACCAAATACAAAACATATACAAATTTAACAATAGTTTAGATTAACAGACTTATATCCCGATAAATTTATTTTTTCTTAAATAAATCTGCCGTCGGTAGTTTTTCAAAAGATATCAATGGCACTTTTGTAATATACCATTCTGGTCATAATTTTAAATAGGGGCATTTTCGACCCTAAACTTTTTCTAGTAATTTTAAACTTTTATAGGTTATTCTAGTATTTTCTTATTAATTTGAGTCATTCGGGTTAACTTCTCTATATAATATGTTTTTATAAAGCTTTTGAAATTTTAAATTTAAATTTGAGGAACTCACAATTAAATATCAAACCTAGTCACCGGTTTTAGGGAGTTTGATCGTTTTTTTGACGGGTTTGTCAGTTTAGTTAAAATCTTATTTTTAGCACAGTCCAGAAAAGATAGAAGAGCAAGTCATGATCCAACCGACCAATCTAATCAATTTTATAAATACATAACTTATCCACAAAATACCTAATAAAAAATATAACATGATCCAGGAATGCAATATATGATCTCAACAACAAACTAAAGTAGTATAAGTGCAACTATTAAACTGTTCTGTTTAAGAATGTCATATATTTATAGTAAAATATACATTCGCGCAGGCGCACAGGTCATGTTCCAATATTATCCTAAAGTATATCATTGAGTTTTCTTGGTTACTGTTTTGGATTTTAATATAGCATAAATGTATTGTTTTTTAATCGTATAATATCATTTTATCCCTTATTTAAAAGAGTAAAATATATTGAAAATATGATTTTTTTTTTTTGTTAGGAATGTAAATATCATTTAAAATGAAAGTCGATGTTTTAGTTAGTGCAATGAACAAAATGTAAAGACTTATAAACTTGGGTTCATGAAAAAATAAAAATAAAACATGGAAGTAAAAACAAATGATGTTGTAGCTATTACGCTTAGTAGGGAACATAACTAGAAGTAGCGATATAAACCTAAAACACCTGAATGAAAGATCGAACTGCGACTGGCTCGTCAGGACAACCAAAGACAGTGAAAAACAACAAACAAAGCGAGTAAGAACTGATATATCCTGCGGTCCGAACCAATGATCATTTCTCTCAATTAGTTGAGAAATCCCACTCAATGACCGCCCTCTATGGCCGAGCTGGAACATCAATCCGAAACCAGGATCTGTCCCTAGACAGGAAATAATTAATCACCGAGATTTGTAGCGCTCTACTGTCACTACCGAAATTGTCCTCTAAGCCGGCTAGACGAAAGAATTACCATCACCACTCAAAGCTTTACTACCTCCTCTTGAAACTACGTGAACCTTAAATCACAATAAAGAGAAAGGCTCCTTTAAATTTAACTGCTAAACGTGCTAATCAAATTCATGATAACAAGCAACACCAAATCTGAAAAATACCAACAATTGGGGTCTAAAAGATTTGAATTTAGAGGGTGTCACACTAAGAGTTCCATCCACCGTGAATCTCATGCCAAACCCACACCAAATAAGCCATTTATAAACGTCTTGCAGGAGATACACGAAGACGCGCAAAAATTTGGAGGAACTTCCAAAGCCGGTAGTAGAGAGGAAGGAGAGGTTTGTTGATGTCACTATAGCACCAACCCTTGCTAGAATATCTATTTGTCGAAACGAACTCACCGACACCGCGTAGATTGAGTTGTCGAGGTGAACCTGATAGGAGAGGGCATCACTGAAGAAGGTCACACCGGAGAGGAATATGGACATGCCGAAAGAAGTTGGAGTCCTCCCGCAACGCCAACAAGCGCCAGGGAGGCAAGTTGAAGAACGGTGGCGAGACCTAACTCGAAAAGATAAGTTTAAGAGAGAAAATTGGGGGCACATATTGTAAAGGTTTTTGAAAATAGGTGGTATGCTAATTTCCAATACTGATTTGAAAAAAAAAACAATGAATAAAGGTAAAGGGAGGATCAAAAAAAAAAAGAGAGTTAAAGACCCATTGATTTATCATGAGAATCGTACATAATTCAAACATAAATAGAAATGACATCTTTTTTTCTTTATTACAACAAATCTTAGATTAGCTATTCCATAAAAGGTTTGAAAGAACGAATACTACTACTTCTGCTTTCCCTTGATTAGCTATTCCATAAAAGGTTTGAAAGAATGAATACTACTACTTCTGCCTTTTATAGTATACATACCTATTTGTTGGGAAACAAGTATCCACATCATTTATGCTCATTCTGAAACAACTGGCCATGAAACTTCTTGTGGCTTCATCAATTCTGGTCCATCTCTCATCCATCTTGACTGCTGCATCTGAGATGTTTTGTAGCTTGTCTTGAAGGTTTTCAATGCCGAAGCTGTGCCTCCCAATATTATTGAAAACATATACTGACACTTCCTTCAGTTCCTCTTGCACTGAATCAAGCATGGCCAGCTTATCCTGTAACAACTTCTCTGGGTCTGGTATAGACTCGGTATTGATCGATGCGACTGGTGTTGCGTTGATCATTGCTGATGTATTTCTGTCGATCAAATTGCAGGTACTCTTGTCGATCGTTGCTGATGTTTCAGGATGACATGCAAGCTGTTTCTGAATTGCTTTTACCTCCTTCTGCAGCCACTATGTTTATGAATGTAATCCACTGATGCTGTTGTCATATGGGAAGTATATGTCATCACAACTCCTGTCAAGTCTGTCCTCAGTAGTGCTCAGAGCTTTGTAAACTCTGTCTATGACCTGATCGACTTCTGCTCTGGTATAGAACTTCTGCGCTGGTGGTCTCTTGGCGTCGATCGATTTGGCGAGGTGCCTATCGATTGATGTCGAATTTGCTGGTTGAAAGTTGAGTTGATTCTGAATGGTGTCAACTTCCTGTTGCAATGTGATCTTCTGGGAAATTAGGGTGTCCAAGTATCACATTGTTGGAGAAGTAAACGATCATGCACATCTTCACATGATTTCACTCTATCCTCCATAGCTGCGAACCTAGCATCGATCGATGTGTCAACATCGTTATCGATACGGGTTCTTTATGTCGACACTTCTTCTTCTCACGGAGCATATCCAAATCTTTATGCATCAACTCAATCTTCGTGTTTAACCAGTTGAAATTATTGTTGAGATGATGGTAGACTTCACTAATCTTCGTTTTTAGGTATGCCTCGTCCCAGTGATGTATCTTTCCTGCCAACATCTCATCATCCGCAGGAATGTTCGGTGGTGGGTGTCTGGCTTCGATTGATGGTGTTGGGAAAAAATATCCAGGCACCAGATTCCTCCAGCCCCCGGGCTGGGCACCGGCCTCTAGACCCCTGCTCCAAAGGGACCCAGGGCCCGGACCCTGCACTCAGGTTCCCCGGGCCCGACCCCTGGTCCAAAGCCAATCCTTGAGTAAAATGGAAGTTCTCCATTTAAGGGAACTCTCTCATATTCGCCAATATGGAAGAGTTTAAACTAATACTAGCCGACACCTACATCTATATAAGGCGAACCCAAACCCTGGAATAAGGGATCGACAGTTAGAGATTGAGAGACTAGATCTAGGCGGCTAAGATTAGGGTTCTTACACCAACATTGTATCCCCCCCATTGAATAATCAATAAGATCTCTCTTTCTCTACTTGCTTCTTGCTAACTCTCATACGAATACCTTTGATTTCTCCTTACCTCCTACAAACATCCTCGCCTCTCTCTATCTTCGTATGAACCTTCTTGTGTTCCATGGTACTAAAAAGACCCTACACAAAAATACCATAACAACTTGGCG
The DNA here is from genome assembly GCA_932364175.1 of Eruca vesicaria subsp. sativa. NCBI lineage: Eukaryota > Viridiplantae > Streptophyta > Magnoliopsida > Brassicales > Brassicaceae > Eruca > Eruca vesicaria. The sequence continues at coordinate 20,444 of CAKOAT010180933.1, forward strand.
CTAGAAGGAGGGGAGTTACCCAACTACGTGACGATGACACCAGAAGACTCAACCGAACCAACCGGAGCTACTCCAAGGGAAGCCGAGCTCCTCAATTAGCTCAACACCCTCTGAGGAGAAATCACCGTGCTGCACGAGGCTCGAGTAACAGCCGGGGACAGCTTAGAGCTTATCCAAGAAGTTCAAACCCTAAAAGCTAAACTTGACGAGCACACCCAAAAGCTACAACGAAGCACAGAGAAGGTAGGACCACTCGAAGCTGAAAACCATCTTCTCCAAGAGGAGAACCCAGATCTCGGGAAGAACAGCAACAAGCGCTGAAGGTTCCGAACCCGAGTTCGAACCATGACGTCCCTCGATACTCCTACCAACAAAGAAGGAGCAACTCAGCGTACAGCTCCCGGTGATAAGGAACCCGAGGGAAAGGAAACTACAACAAGGAGGACACAAGTAACCCTCAGCAGTGAATCCGATATGGAGAACGAGGAATACTCACCCGACGACCCTTTGATCTCGGATCCAGCCGCTGTGGCATGTCTCGAGAGGATGTTCTCCGAAAGATTAAATATCATCCAGTCGATGGTGGAAAGGCTTCCAGGCGTAGCTCCCCCCATCAGAAGGAGTGACACTAACTCCTACTCCGACACGCACTTCGTGGAAGAGATCGGTTCAGTCGAGATGCCAAGGAAGTTCTCCATTCCTACCATGAAGACCTATGACAAGACCAGCGATCTGGACAACCATGTGGCCCTCTACAAGCAATGGATGCTAACAGCAGCAATCCCCCGAGGATTGAGAGAACCTGCCATGTGCAGGGGCTTTGGCTCAACCATAACTGGTCCTTCCCTCCGGTGGTACATCAATGTCCCCACGAAATCTATAAGGTCCTTCGCAGAACTCACCGACAAGTTCGTGGAGCAATTTGTCAGCAGCAGAAATCTGGAAAAGAATTCCGACGATCTCTACGAAGTACTCCAGCATAGAGCTGAATTTCTTAGGGCCTATATTGCACGCTTCAACCAAGAAAAAGTAGCTATTCCTGAATGCAACGCTGGGACGGCTATCTTCGCATTCAAAAGGGGCCTGCTCCCTGACGGGGACTTGTACAAGGAACTAACCAAGTACTAGTGTACGAAAATGGAAGATGTCCTATCCTTGGCCTGGTCCCAAGTGAGATGGGAAGAAGATGTCACGAGCCGAGCCAAGGCCCAGCAGAAGCAGGAACCTAGGCCAAGCAAACCGCTCAGAAATGAGCACGATGAAGGATCTCAACCAAGCTCCCAAGGCAAGCCGGCAGACATAGCAGGGGCCGACATCCGAATTGCCCCCTACCTCGACTCGAGGGAATGAGCGTATCTACATGGCCCGACATCTCCCACCTGTCTATCTCAAAGCCCGAGCTGGTAAATGTCTTAAGGCAGATGGGCCAGCAGGTCAAATGGCCTCTTAAGATGAAGGCCGCAGACACTAATCAAAACCCCAACCGATGGTGCGACTTCCACCATGACCACAGTCACAAGACGGAAGATTGCATCTCCCTGAGGTTGGAAGTCAACGAGCTCCTCAAGAAGGGGCATCTAAACGAATTCCTCTCCGACAAAGCCAAGAGCCTCCAGACTAAAACGAGTCATCCATGTGATCTCCAGAGGCTCAGAGATAAGCGGTATAAGCCATGCGGCCGCTAAGCGCAGCACTAGGAATGCTAGACACAGTCAAGAGACGAGGGATCCAAAGCGCTTGCTCCTCGGGACAGATGAGATCAGTTTCACTGCCAAGGAACATGAGAGGGTCCTGGCTCCTTACCACGGCGCCCTAGTCGCCTCCCTCACCGTAGAAAACTTCTTAGTAAGACGAATCCTGATAGACAATGGTAGCTCCGGCAACATCATCTTCCTCCCAGCCTACACCGATCTAGGGCTGGAGGAAAAGTTACTAACAAGAAAGGTTACTCCACTTATAGGCTTCAGCGGAGAGGTAAATAACACCTTGGGAGAGGTAATCCTTCCAGTATATGCCGAAGGAGTAAACCAACCAACAAAGTTCCTCGTTGACGACTGCGCATCCTCCTACAACATGATACTGGGCCGGCCTTGGATCCATGACATGGGGGCCGTACCCTCGACTCTCCACCAATCCATCAAATTCCCGACCCCTGGGCATCAGGGTAATCAAAGGAGATCAAAAACGCCAGGGCCTGTTATCAAACCAACTTGAAGGGGGAGAGCCCGGTCTTATAGCTATTACCAAAGGCCCTCCGGCCTTGCATACGGAGGAGCCTGAAGTAGAAGATATGCATGAGATACCCCTGGAGGAAGGAGACCCAGACCGGAAATTGTTGATAGGATCCAAGCTTCTCACAGGGTTAAGACAGAGATTAATCGACTTCCTCTGTTCTAACTCTGATTGTTTCGCCTGCTCACACGAGGACATGCCCGGGATCGACCTCGAGATTATCATGCACAAGCTGCAGGTAGACCCTCAATTCACCCCTGTACGACAGAAAAGAAGGAAATTCGCCCGCGAGAGGGACAAAATATTCAATAAAGGGGTCAAGAACCTGCTCGACGCTGGATTCATAAGAGAAGTCCAGTACCCTTAGTGGCTAGCCAACGTTTTCGTGGTCAGGAAGAAGAACGGGAAATGGAGGGTCTGCATAGATTTCACCGACCTCAACAAGTCATGCCCCAAAGATCCTTTTCCCTTACCTCATATCAACAAGCTCGTCGACGCCACTGCAGGCCACCAGCTCATGAGTTTCATGGACGCCTTCTCAGGCTACAACCAAATCCTCATGCATCCAGACGACCAGGAGAAAACCTCCTTCATGACCCAAGGGGCATCTATTGCTATAAAGTCATCCCTTTCGGCCTGAAAAATGCCGGATCTACATACCAAAGGCTCGTAAACATGATGTTTTCCGAACAGATCGGGCAGACCATGGAAGTCTACATATATTACATGCTGGTCAAGTCCCTCTAGGAAGAAGACCATATCTCTCATCTACAACAAGCCTTCGTCACCCTCAGGAAGTAGAACATGAAGCTTAACCCTTCAAAGTATTCATTCTGGGTCAGCTCCGGAAAATTTCTGGGGTACATATGTACTTACAGAGGCATCGAGGCCAATCCATAACAGGTACGAGCCATCCAGGCGATCCCTTCCCCGCGAAACATAATGGAAGTCCAACGGCTAACGGGCCGGATGGTCGCATTAAGCAGGTTCATCTCCAGGCTGTTCGACAAATCTCATGCCTTCTTTGAGGCCCTGAAAGACCCCAAGGACTTCCAGTGGAGTGACAAGTGCGAACTCGCTCTAAAAAACCTCAAAGCCTACCTCACCACACCTCCTCTCCTCTCAAAACCCCTAGATGGAGAGACCCTCCTACTCTACCTCGATGTGTCCGAGCATGTAGTAAGCGGTGTCCTCGTGAGAGAAGAGGGAAGGAAACAACATCATGTCTACTACGTGATTAAGTCTTTATTGGACGCATAAACTCGTTACAGCCACCTCGAAAAGCTAGAACTAGCATTGGTTACAGCGGCTCGCAAGCTCTGGCCCTATTTCCAGGCCAATCAGGTCATGGTAATCTTTTCGTTCCCCATAAAAGCTGTCCTCCATAAGCCCGAGGTGTCAGGACGCCTTGCAAAGTGGGCGATTGAGCTCGGGGAATATGACATAATCTTCAGACCTGCTACGACCATTAAATCACAGGTTCTCGCCGACTTCGTCGCTGAATTCTCACCTTCCATGCTTCCGGTCCCAGAGTCAAAAGTTGATTTCCATGGCTCAGCGGAGAAACGGGAGAATGGACCCTACACGTCGACGGGTCCAGCAACGTGAGAGGGGCATGAGTAGGCCTGGTCCTAACCTCCCCCACTGGTGAATCGGCATCAAGAGCGATAAGATGCAACTTCAAAGCTACAAATAATGAAGCCGAGTATGAGGCCCTAATCGCAGGCCTCTCACACGCTAAGCAAATGGGAGCAGAGGAGATTCAGGTTTTCAGCGACTCCCAACTAATCATCAGCCAGGTCCAAGGTGATTACCAAGCCAAGGACGCCAGTATGATCAGATACCTCGCCGTAGAAAAGCGCCTGATCAAAAAATTCTAGAGCTGCAAGCTTACCCAAGTTCCCAGAGAACAAAACTCGCACGCCAATTGTTGGGGTCAAAATCGGTATGACGGAATCAATGGCTGAAACTCCCCGCAGAAATATAAAAAGAATCGTTTTATAAAACTCGAGGATCTTTTTATAAAACTCGAGGACCGTTTTATAAAACTCGAGAATCGTTTTACAAAACTCGAAGAATCGTTTTATAAAACTCGAAGAATCGTTTTATAAAACTCGAGAATCGTTTTATAAAACTCGAAGAATCGTTTTATAAAACTCGAGAATCGTTTTATAAAACTCGAAGAACCGTTTTATAAAACTCGAGAATCATTTTCTAAAACTCGAAGAATCGTTTTATAAAACTCGAAGAATCGTTTTATAAAACTCGAGAATCGTTTTATAAAACTCGAAGAATCGTTTTATAAAACTCGAAGAATCGTTTTATGAAACTCGAGAATCGTTTTATGAAACTCGAAGAATCGTTTTATAAAACTCTAGAATCGTTTTATAAAACTCGAAGAATCGTTTTATAAAACTCGAAGAATAGTTTTATAAAACTCGAGAATCATTTTATAAAACTCCAAAAATCGTTTTATAAAACTCGAAAATCGTTTTATAAAACTCGAGAATCATTTTATAAAACTTGAAGAAACGTTTTATAAAACTCGAAGAATCGTTTTACGAAACCGCAAAAAACCGAAACAGCCGTAAAACGCGAACTAGTCACGACTAGTTCGCCCATGGGCGAACTAAGCCGGCCCGGCTTAGTTCGCCGATGGGCGAACTAGTCCATCTCGACTAGTTCGCCCATTGGCGAACTAGTCCCGTCCCGGCAAGATCGCCAATGGGCGAACTAAGAGGTGCTGACTTTGCCCCACTGGTACTTTTCGCCTAGTTCGCCATATGGCGACCTAGCCAAGCTGAACTAGCTCACCGTACGTCGAGCCGACCATCCCGAGCCTCGATCTCCCGCATCCCCGATTCAAAACTTACGTCTTTCGACACGTTCGCATTCTGAACCACGGCCGAAACGTCTCCCGTTCCATCTCGATCCGACCTATCATTCAAGTTTTACGATAAAAACCGTAAAACTTTGCTTTCTCGGAAAGAACTCGAGGAAATCGTATAAAACGGCAACGGTTAAACGAAACACCGAACATTGCCTAAACTATACGATTTATTCGAGATTTCTCATTAAAATCATAAAAAACTCGTTTTAAATAAAAAACGTCGAGAGAATCGTAAAAAAACGACATCGGATCAGGAAACAGTCTTGTTAAAGTCGTAAAACGTTTTTTATCGTAAAACGGCCCGAAAGGTCCTAAAACACGAATAAAACCCATCTCGCGACGTTAACGAAATCAAACCCCAAGATACGATAACGCTTTGACGGTTTACTCGCAGACGGAAGATAAAAGGCAAGTTTGAAGATAAATAGAAGATTTCCGCAGAAGAAAAGGAAGGATCGACAGATATGGAAAGTTCCCGAAATATTCGGTTTCGAGCAAAATGGAAAGACTAAAACCGCCTAAGNAACCCCAAGATACGATAACGCTTTGACGGTTTACTCGCAGACGGAAGATAAAAGGCAAGTTTGAAGATAAATAGAAGATTTCCGCAGAAGAAAAGGAAGGATCGACAGATATGGAAAGTTCCCGAAATATTCGGTTTCGAGCAAAATGGAAAGACTAAAACCGCCTAAGGAGGAGTATATAAGGAGGAGGCATAGGGCAAAAGCTGAGGGACGAAATCTAGAGCTCTCATCTGAGACTTTCACAACTTTTCTAGATTTAGAATTTTCCGCACTTAGAAACTTAGGCTTTTTCTAGACAAGTTCGGTTTCTATGACTGGCGCTCAATTTCTAGACGAACTTGCCCAGGCAGTTCGATCTCTTGTCCAGCTCTATCAACTGAACTACGTTCGACTTGATCCCCGAAAGGGGTACGTAGGCAGCCTTTCATAAGGTTCAGTCCGAAATCATTCAAACCTTTTTTCCTATCTTTTTCCGTTTTTCGTTATCGAGCTGCGACTCGACTAGATCTAGGGTTTTATGTTTGTAAATCGCTGATGGCCCCTGCGGCCAAAGCCTTTGTAATTCCTTGTAATGATCGCAACGCTCTTACGCGAATCGGAAATAAGATCGACTTTCTTTATAAATTCGTTTTATTATGGTTTTCATATTTTTCCGCATTTATTTGGTTACTTGTCATTGGCTTTCGCAGAGATCCGGTTCCTCTGGAAAATTAGGGTTTTCCTAAGTTTCCTTATTTAACGGAAATCGACAAGTGTGAATTTCGGTTCCCACAGTTTGGCGCTAGAAGTAGGGGGGTCGGATTACTCTTACTCATAGCCGCAAAACACTTGACCAAAACGATGTCTGGATGTATGAAAGACAAAGTCGCAACTCGCAAAAAGACGCTGGTAAAACAACTCCAGCAGCGACTGCTCCTACAGCCAACGGTCGCGCAAACGCTGTAGTACTCAACAAAATCGAAAACCTAATCGCGACTCTTCGCCACGGAAAGAGCAACAAAACAAGATCACGATTTCTATCTCAGATCACTAAGGGCAACGATAAAATCTATCAAACCCCATGGTGTTTTTCTTATTTCCGAGTTGGACAAATCTCACGCGTTAAGCAAAATACATTTTCCGAGGACCTTTCGGAAAAATAAAACTTGCTCTCCCAGAAACCGCGGAACAAACCATAACTTACTCGCGAAATAAATCCTAGGATACTCGCGGAAAACCATAGGCTGTTCGCGGAAAAATCCTTAGGTGACTCGCGGAAAAACCGTAGGTTATTCGCGGCAAAACCCTAGGTTGTCCGCGGAAAAACCCTAGGTTACTCGCGTAGAAAGCCTTAGGTGACTTGCGGAAAAACCGTAGGTTATTCGCGGCAAACCCCTAGGTTGTTCGCAGAAAAACCCTAGGTTACTCGCGTAGAAAGACTTAGGTGACTCGCGGAAAAACCCTAGGTTATTCGCGACAAAACCCTAGGTTGCTCGCGGAAGAACCTTAGGCTACTCGCAGAATCGGGCAATACTATCCAGCCGAAAAGACGGTGAGTTGGCCAAGCAACCTAGCTTGCCATCTTGGCGAGCTGACCGGCTTTCCACCTCGTCCCAGAGGCACTGACTTCGCCCCAAGGGTTCTTANGTTGCTCGCGGAAGAACCTTAGGCTACTCGCAGAATCGGGCAATACTATCCAGCCGAAAAGACGGTGAGTTGGCCAAGCAACCTAGCTTGCCATCTTGGCGAGCTGACCGGCTTTCCACCTCGTCCCAGAGGCACTGACTTCGCCCCAAGGGTTCTTACAATCCAGGTCGCCACACGACGAGCTGAAAGGGTTCACCCGGCTTGCCTTACGTCGAGCTGAACCAATCCTCGAGTTCTCTTGAAGTCTTGATCGCACTGATTCTCGTTTCGTCTGAACCGGAATTTCTATCGGGATTTTACGATAAAACCGCAAAGACTTGTTTCTTCGTATAAGTTCGAATCAATCGTCTAAAAACGGCAACGGTTGACTTAACACCAAAGTTGCCTAAACTATACGAGAAATCTGAACTCTCTAAATCTAATACGATTTTACGAAACTCTGCCACGCTAAGTCGAAAACATCCAATCATAAACACGTGATTGATTTTTTCGATATACAAAGCGCACCTAGTCGGTCAAATAAAGCCAGCAGTACGAAGAAACAGGAACACGAGCTCTGATGGTCAAGTCTTCTCCCCGCTCCGATACTCTCGCTGGTAATTCGTCGAAGAACGGTAGGTCAAAAGATGAAGAACGAAGAATAGACGACCCCAAATCATCGATGAAGCTAAGGCATAACTCGCAAACCGATCCAATCTCTCGTACAACCGAGAAACGATCGCCACGCATTCAAATGTACCCATTTCCTAAAAGAAAGAAGGAGCTAGAGACGCTGACGTCGTCTTAAAACCGACTCGCTCCTAGAAGTTCTCGTAAATCAGACATACTCCAAGTCATCTCCAATCCACCATGGTCTTTAATCGACCCGGATTGTCGATCATCCCAATCCTTCGAACGAAACTCGTCTTTCTTCTTTCTCCGAACATTTTTTCCTCGCATCAAGAAAACGCTTTCTAAAATAGGCGGAAAAATATTCGGACGATGCAACGCCTCGTCGAAATCATCTCAAAAGCAAATGACAATCTAAAAATCGTCTAAGCACTAAAGACTGATCCAACCGTCTGGGAAATAATCTCGAGGAATATACGGCATCTCTCGTCGCAATCATGCGGTTAGAAAATCTCTGCGAAACTTCAGAGCGAAACTCGATTATTTGCCGAAGTCATAAAGATCTTCTTAAATTTTATAAAACAAGTATAAGAATCGAAATCTTTAGGCATCAAAGCATTGATCTCATTTTCCGTCAAACCAAGTGAGTCACGGAATAATGTTAGGAACATTTGCGGCGAAAGAAAGATCGAGAACACAAAGCAGCAATAGAAAACACGTCCTCCCTTCTCGCTGACTGATCCTATTGCTGATCATGTGATTCATTCCGCCCGAGAAACCCGCTAAAACATTCTGCAACTAGATCTCGGTGAAATAACTTTTGGTAAAACTCCACGAGTGACTCCAAAAAAAACTATCACCAAAGAATCAAAAACTGAGCGGAAAGGTTTCTCGAAAAATTTGCGGAAACATTGTTAACCCAATGCGTTGTGCCGATTTACTAAATTCATCACCCGTTACTTACGCGAGAAATCCTTCGTATAGTCATGATCATGTCATAACGAAGTAACTTTCGAAAATGAACGTAACAGGTTGCGCGAAAAGTACATTCCTTATAGCGAAAACCAAGCTATACGATCCGGCACTGCGTGACCAATCTAAACTTTTCCTCCTCGCGACATGATCCGAAAGATCTCACTCTTTAGCCATTCGTTCACGAGCATCCGCTCTCATTCCCCCCCCCCCGATTACATCCGAGAATGAGACCGCCCCGCAAACGACTCCGCACGGGCTCTGCATCGAGCTTCTTAGGATCTGTCTCCCTCGAGTAAAAAAAAAAACAACTTCCATACAAAGGAAAGTCTATACAAAACTTTCACCGTATAAATCAAACCTACAACGGAAAAACGTTTTATATAAACACGGGCATACTTGGCATATCAAGCTCGACAAAGGCTACTTGGCTATTGTCCGATTGCGCTTCACTTCAATGCCAAGTTTACAAACCGACTCGACCTTTTCGATAGCACGAAAGTGTCGCGGTCTAATCCTCTACCAAATACGACTTTGGTTTTGCGGCTGAACGCAACCTTCACGCCAAGCCAATACGTTCAACGAATAATGCAAACTTGTCGAAAATTGGCTAAGTTCTGTATTCTCGCGATTCACTCTACTCCCGAAGCAAGTTGCCTACAAAATCCGACGTATAAGAAAACACTCGTACCAGAGCTCCTAAAGCCGTACGAATCTCGGAAGGTCAACACTTCACAAAGAACCGTAACGAAAAACGCTTCGTTTCAGGGAAACAACGTACGCGACCTCTCGGTCCTAATTGCTCTAGCACAAATCGTAAAACTACCTAACATCCAAACAGGAATTTAAGTTTTAATTGCGAATATCTGCAAACCAACCAAAGTATTCCTGCGAAGCAGGGTTAAGACAAAACCCTCGCAGGACCGCGCAACATCTTTGAGCCCGCAAACGATCCGAACATGAAACGCAGCATATAAAATAAAAACCAATTTTCGGCACTGCGAGACGTCGCAGACGCCCGGAGATCAGTTTTTCGACATAAATACCTTCCTCGATAAAGTCATTTTCTTGGAAGACCTAACAGTCCGTCCGCGACTATAAAATTACGCAAAACTTCTTAACGTATGTATCCTTCGCGAAGGCCAAAAACAACGTAAACATTTAACGCCTAAAAAGTTTGTTGCTGATCACAACAAACTCGCAACAGTCCTAAACAAACTTAAGTTATCTCGCAGAGATAGCTCTCGAACACCCGACACAAGGGTAATAGCGCTATAAAAGAAATCCAAACTTTTGGTCAGCACTTCCGGGCTACTTAGAAATTGTTCCCGGTGAGATGCTCGGTTCCAACCAGACGAATCGTATAAGCCGAGAACCTATCGCGGATTCTAAATCGGTATGGAATCAGGTTAAAATCGCAACGGGCAAAACGAAAGCCGACTAGTCATCGCACAGCCTTAATCCGAAAGTAACCCTAGGTATTTCCCTAAACCCAGCACACTGGTCGCTAACGTCTCAAGGCATGAATCGAGATCCTAAAGGCATGTCTCTTCGTCTATATCTAAACGCTCACTCGATTTACCAAACATCCTACGACGGGCAAACGAACAAGGCGATCTACTAAGGGAACGGAATGCGAGACGACAACTAGCGGACCTCCCTCAATATCAACTCATATTCTTCCCGCTACATTCATACGAATAAAAACACGCTCTTAAAAACGCAAACTGATTTTTAATAAAACCGCAAAAGCGGCAGGGACTCAGAGCCGCACACGGCCTGTCCAAAAACTATAACGGCCACGCTCGGCCAGACCAAACGGCCTACGAGGCTTGTCTCAAGGCCGGCAAAGGTCCAGATGCCATCGACCTCAATATGCTCGACAATTCCTACACAACATATAACTAGACCGTAAAGGTCTTGCTAGGAAACGGGTCATACGAACCTTAAATCGGAAACGAACTACGAAAGGCTTGATCCCCTCAAAAGGGTACGTAGGCAGCCTTCACAAGGCGCAGCCCTAATCTTAAACGCTTTCCGCTCCTTGGAGAGTGGAAAGATCACTTTCAACGGACCTTTCCGACCATTAATTCCGCCTGGTTAACCACTCGCAAGAACCTTACGCTAAAGGCTCAGGAATCTTACGAGCTGGGGGGCTAACTGTTGGGGTCAAAATCGGTATGACGGAATCAATGGCCGAAACTCCCCGCAGAAATATAAAAAGAATAGTTTTATAAAACTCGAGGATCGTTTTATAAAACTCGAGGACCGTTTTATAAAACTCGAGAATCGTTTTATAAAACTCGAAGAATCGTTTTATAAAACTCGAAGAATCGTTTTATAAAACTCGAGAATCGTTTTATAAAACTCGAAGAATCGTTTTATAAAACTCAAGAATCGTTTTATAATACTCGAAGAATCGTTTTATAAAACTCGAGAATCATTTTATAAAACTCGAAGAATCGTTTTATAAAACTCGAAGAATCGTTTTATAAAACTCGAGAATCGTTTTATAAAACTCGAAGAATCATTTTATAAAACTCGAAGAATCATTTTATGAAACTCGAAAATCGTTTTATAAAACTCAAAGAATCGTTTTATAAAACTCAAAGAATCGTTTTATAAAACTCTAGAATCATTTTATAAGACTCGAAGAATCGTTTTATAAAACTCGAAGAATCGTTTTATAAAACTCGAGAATCATTTTATAAAACTCGAAAAATCGTTTTATAAAACTCAAAAATCGTTTTATAAAACTCGAGAATCATTTTATAAAACTCGAAGAAACGTTTTATAAAACTCGAAGAATCGTTTTACGAAACCGCAAAAAACCGAAACAGCCGTAAAACGCGAACTAGTCACGACTAGTTCGCCCATGGGTGAACTAGTCCATCTCGACTAGTTCGCCCATTGGCGAACTAGTCCCGTCCCGGCTAGGTCGCCAATGGGCGAACTAAGAGGTGCTGACTTTGCCCCACTGGTTCTTTTCGCCTAGTTCGCCATATGGCGACCTAGCCAAGCTGAACTAGCTCGCCGTACGTCGAGCCGACCATCCCGAGCCTTGATCTCCCGCATCCCCAATTCAAAACTTACGTCTTTCGACACGGTCGCATTCTGAACCACGGCCGAAACGTCTCCCGTTCCGTCTCGATCCGACCTATCATTCAAGTTTTACGATAAAAACCGTAAAACTTCCCTTTCCCGGAAAGAACTCGAGGAAATCGTTTAAAACGGCAACGGTTAAACGAAACACCGAACATTGCCTAAACTATACGATTTATTCGAGATTTCTCGTTAAAATCATAAAAAAACTCGTTTTAAATAAAAAACTTTGAGAGAATCGTAAAAAAACGGCATCTGATCAGGAAACAGTCTCGTTAAAGTCGTAAAACGGTTTTTATCGTAAAACGGCCCAAAAGGTCCTAAAACACGATAAAAACCCATCTCGCGACGTTAACGAAATCAAACCCCAAGATACGATAACGCTTTGACGGTTTACTCGCAGACGGAAGATAAAAGGCAAGTTTGAAGATAAATAGAAGATTTCCGCAGAAGAAAAGGAAGGATCGA
>CAKOAT010180933.1:32927-56318 GCA_932364175.1 Eruca vesicaria subsp. sativa
CGAAATCATTCAAACCTTTTTTCCTATCTTTTTCCGTTTTTCGTTATCGAGCTGCGACTCGACTAGATCTAGGGTTTTATGTTTGTAACTCGCTGATGGCCCCTGCGGCCAAAGCCTTTGTAATTCCTTGTAATGATCGCAACGCTCTTACGCGAATCGGAAATAAGATCGACTTTCTTTATAAATTCGTTTTATTATGGTTTTCATATTTTTCCGCATTTATTTGGTTACTTGTCGTTGGCTTTCGCAGAGATCCGGTTCCTCTGGAAAATTAGGGTTTTCCTAAGTTTCCTTATTTAACGGAAATCGACAAGTGTGAATTTCGGTTCCCACACCGATGCCCTGGCTAACCGAGGGTCCGCCCTAGAAACAACTAGCCAGATAAATATTCCCCTGCTGGTACTCCAGTGGCCGGCCACCGACCGAGAAAGGGATCCCGAAGAAATCTCCGTCATCGATGAAGAAGAAACCTGGATGACCCCTATAATCGACTACCTCAAACGCGATCTCCTCCCCGTGGATCAAAGCGAAAGCCGAAAGATAAAAAGGCAAGCAGCAAGATACTGCATCGCCGAAGGAAAACTATACAGAAGGTCCTTTTCAGAGCCATACTTGCGATGTCTCACCCCTAAGGAAGCGGCCGGATACTAGAAGAGCTCCATGTAGGAGAATGCGGCTCTCATTCCAGTGGCCGAAGCCTAGTGCTCAGAGACAGAAGAGCCGGCTATTACTGGCCCACAATGGCCAGTGACGGCCTCATAAAAGCTAGGTCCTGCGATAAATGCCAGAGGCACGCCCCGATCTCCAACCTCCCTCCGGAGAACCTGAAGTCTCTAAGCTCTCCCTGGCCCTTCCGAAAATGGGGCATGGACATCGTCAGAAAATTCCCAATGGCACCGGGGCAAAAGGTATTCCTCCTCGTAATAACTGACTACTTTACAAAATGGGTAGAGGCCGAGGCCCTAGCCACGATTACTACAGAGAAAATAAAGAAGTTCATATGGAAAAACGTGATAACCCGCTTCGGCACGCCCCAATAGATTGTCACAGACAACGGGCCCTAGTTCACGAGCCACGACTTCAGAGAATTCTGCCAAGAGTGGAACATCAAGCTCTCCTTCTCCGCACCGCGGCACCCACAGTCAAACGGCCAGGCCGAATCTACAAACAAAACCGTGGTCAACATGATCAAGAAACGCCTGGAGAAAGCCCACGGGCGCTGGGCAGAAGAGTTACATGGAGTCCTCTGGGCTTATCGGACCACTCTGAAAACAGCCACACAAGAGACTTCATTCTCACTAGTCTACGGCATGGAATCTGTGATACCCACCGAGGTACACGTCAGAACGACTGTCTCCGGACCCCCAGGAGGAAAACAATGAGTTGTTGACCCTAAGCCTGGATCTACTCGACGAAAAAAGAGAGGTTGCTCGCCTCAGGAACAGTTCCTATAACCAGAAGTGATCGACAATGGATTTTACCAATTTTTAGCCATGGTTTATAGGTGTTTTCATATATATTTACTACAATATAGAGTTTATTTAGAGTATTTACAGGTTCAGGTACGATATGGAGTAAAGTGGTGATTTTGGTGTATTTTGGAGCCTTTAAGTGCATAACTGCGGAGACGCGTCAAATGTTTAGATTTGGATGGAGACCTTCCCATTTTGAGATTTAGCTGATATTTGGAAACACAATAGAGCTTTGAGTTAGCTTTCCAATGCCACCGGTTTGAGGTCAATCCAACGGTTAGATCAGAAGTTATGCCCATTTTACTAAAGAGTGGTTAGTCTGCTTCGCGAGAGAAAGCTGCCGAGAAGATATGTGCATGTCGATCAATGAGAGACACTTCACATCGATCGATATGAATGCCATAAAGTGGGATGACTATATTTCATGACCGACTGAAGCCCAGAAGATATCACAAAGTTACCAAAATACCCTTGACGACTTGAAACTCTATTTATGTTATTTCTAAGCCGTTGTTGACGGCTACACGCTATCTAAGTTTTTCGAAGTTCTTTTCTATTGTTTCTCTTAGTTAGGAGAGAAGGGAGGAACTCCTATCGGAGTCCTCCTGGAAGTCCATTGGCTTTGGTTTTATATTATTTATGTTCTTCATCTATTCACCTATGATTTCTTTAACAATCTTTATGTCTGAATAGATCCACCTGTTGGATTTAAGGTTCAGATAAGCTGTGGGATTAGCCCCAACTATAGATTTATAAGTTGTGATATTAATTATCATGATGAACCCTAATGCTTGATTCTAGAGTCATGAACTAGAACCATGAATATGATGGCATTAATTCATTAATAATCATTATGATATCATCCTGTATAAGCTAAGATCCTCTAGGAATAAGCGAGAGCCAGTCTATGATCTTGGTGGGCACTATTTCAACTCGATCTGAAGCTATATCGATCGATACTCCTATAGAGTAATCAATCGACGACAAGTATATATCGATCGATATCACTGTCAAAACGTCGATCGATATTGTCGGCATCAGATTCATGGACGAGTCTAGACTGCAAAAGCTTATAGATTCATCTAAGAGTTGAAGCTCTTTAATATCATGCATGCAACTTGTTAGGCCTCTATAGAAACCCTAGATCTAGAAACCATCCTTCCATCAAACAATTCCTTGCCAAGCTGAACAATTATCTTGTTCATCTTGTTTACTGCTTTCAAGTTTACTATATTTATTTAGTGCATTAATACCTATTAGCCTAGCTTAATCATATAACTATTAGATCTATTAGGTTTCCTAGCTCCCCGTGAATTCGATCCCTAAGTACTACAACTCGACCTCTTATTTGAGAGAGTATAAATCACCTTAGGGTAATTTGAGTGATATCAAATTTGGCGCCGTTGCCGGGGAGCTTTGATCGCCAATAGATCTTGTTTAGTTAGATTTAGTCTAGGTTTTGTTACTATTCTAAAATACTTATAATTTTTTTTTCTTCTTTATCAGGTACATACATCTCAGTACCAGAAACAATGAAGAGAGGATTTCTAGTTCCTTCCAAGAAGGAGCCTGCTGGTTCACGCAAGATCCGTAAGTCTACGAGGTATGGATCGATCGACACCCTCCAAGCAGAATCGATCGACATCATACACCAGATATCGATCGATAAGGCACACCGTCAATCGTTCGATAAGCTACAAGCAGCAGTGATCGATAGAGCCAACCAACCTACAAGCAACATTGTTCATCTGGCTACTGTTCATCACGCTACTGTTCATCCGATATCGATCGACAGCATTCACCCGATGTCGATCAACACTGTTGACCACAAGTCGATTGACACTCATAGTCGAAAATCGATCGACAAAGCCTTGCTGAGAGAAGGTAAGTTTTCTATTAACACATATGTTAATTAGGAAGTAGTCCAAATTGAACCAACAGGTAAAATAAGAAATGCAATTAGCCAAAATAAAAATAAACATGGGACCAAAACCCATGTTACAATCCATTCCACCTTAAATAAAGGTGGAGAAATTAAATTGCCTTTGCAAAACTACAAAACCCCTGTAGCCCTGAAATCGATCGACACGGCTCACAACGCGTCGACCGGTACTAAACACCCGAAATTGATCAACATGGTACATCCCGTGTTGACTGATACTGTTATCTTGAAATCGATCGACACAGCTAATCGCGCGTCGACCGATACTGCGTACACGAAATCAATCGACACCGCCCATCCCGTGTCGACCGAGACTGTTCTTCCATGATCGATTGACACTGTTTGCGGAAAGGAAAATTTTTTTGACTCCAAGCTGAAACTTAAGTACATCCCTATTATAAGTCAGCGTCTCTTTCATGGTTATCATGACGAGCAACCAATAGTTCATATTGATGTGTTTGAAGAACTAATCTGGTCTATCTTTAATGAAGTCCCTGAAGACTACCACTTCTGCAAACTCTTTTCATATACTCTTTCTGGAGAAGCAAGACGTTGGTTCAAAGAGTTGCTACCAGAGTCCCTCAAAACATGGATTGATATCATGGAAGCCTTCTTCAACCAATTTCTCTATGACACTCCAGAAAATCTAAAGATGGAGTCAACGACGAGATATGTGGTGGAGGATGATGAACAAGAAAACAATACTGGTGATATGACGTCTATGTCGGTTGACACCATAACTTTTACATCGACCGATGCCTCGATCTTTCTATTGAACGATATCGTTCACCCGTCATCGATCGATACCATGATTTCATCATCGCTCGACACTGTTCACCGAGACACTGTTCATCATGGTAATGTTCATCCGACGACCAACACCACTTGTGTGGAGGCAGAAAAGGTTGACGAGCTTATACTTAAGATCGATAAGAAGGGTATCTGCAAGACAAAGAATGTCATCCTTGCAACACTAAAGGACAATTGATTAATGGAGAAGAAGCAATAATTCCTGATTTGATTTCTTTTCCAGAAATGGATACCTTTATTCTAAGTAGCCAGTGGTATGATTGGGGAAGCGAGGACCCTTTCCAAGGTCTTCCTTATGAGGACCCCAGTGATCTTATCAAGAGACTTGAGGAGGTAGCCTCAGCAACCAAACATAAAGGTAGCCTCAGCAACCAAACATAAATTAATATTCGCAGACCACGTTCTCTGCAAGATCTTCCCCTATTCACTATCCGGAGATGCGTTTAGCTGGTTCAGTAAGCTATAGCCAAAATCTCTAACCTGCTGGGAGGACATCAAAGGCGCCTTCCTAGGTAAAATTTTTAGCAAAACTGTAGCAACTCGAAGTAAAAAGGCTTGATTACATGGTGGAAAAGATGATTGAAGATCAGGAGAAAGGAATAACGACTAGTATCAGTCAGATTTTTGATTTTGTCTATAGCGAGCAGAATGAACATTTTGAAACCCCAACCACTCATGACAAGAAGCCAAACATTCAAGTTCACCATGCAGATGAGGGTACGCAGAGGAATGAACTGAACAGAGAATAGCTAGTCAACCATAATACGGTTGAGGATGATGAACAACATGGATCTGGAGAGTCAGGCGTAGTAGAAGAAGCTGATACAAGAGATCCAACTTTAGCATCGATCGACAGTAGTACCTCAGAATCAATCGATATCCGCACTTCAGAAACGATCGATACAGACTTTTGTCATCGATCGATACTTTCTGCAATCCCTGATGTTGCTGCTGTGAACACTAAGACTGAACGACAAAGGGCACTTAGAAACTTCAACAAGCCTGAGGATTTCTACGCTAAAAATTCTGCATTGCATCGTTCAACATGCCAGAGCTCTGTCCCTGAGCTGCATCCTGCATATATCTCTCTTGTGGGTCAGTATCTCTTTCATGGTCTTCCTCATGAAGATACCACTAAGCATTTAGAGGCATTCGAAGATCTAGCTTCGACCATCAAATGCAATGGAGTCTCTGAAGACTACTACTTTTGCAAACTATTTCCATACTCTCTTGCTGGAGATGCAGCTCATTGGTTGAAGAAGCTACCACCAGGATCTCTCACTGCTTGGAAAGACATTGCAAACGATTTCGTTAACAAGTTTCTCTATGATGCTGCAGCAAGTCTAGAGATTGAGATGAGATCTATGCTAGAATATATGGTGGAGGTTGATGAGCACCATGGATCTGGAGTGCTGAGCAGCATAGAAGAAGTCGATATTAGTGACATAAGCTCATCATCGATCGATACCCTTACCACAACATCGATCGTCACCCCAACCTCATCGTCGATCGACCCCAGTTCCTCAAAAATGATCGACACAGACTTTTGTCATCGAACGATACCGTTTAAAATCCCTGAAAATTTTGAGTTGTCTACATGACATTGCAAATCCGACACAGGAGAGCATCGATGAATCAAGCTTGTGATCTTACCTCAGATGTCGACAAAGCAACTCTGAAAGACTTCTTGGAGCTAGAAGAATTATTGGAACTAGAGGAAGGAGAAAAGCTTGAAAAAGGGAATGCTAAGAGGAAAGATCTAGAGACTTTGTCACAGGCTAGCATCGATTAACACCCACCCTTCAACATCGATCACCATCGATCACCATCCACAAGATAGCATCGATCGACACCCACCTGATTGTATCGATCGACAAACATGGTTGGATATCTTGCCAGGATACATAGTCAAGTTGGAACCAGTTGAGAAGATAGTGCATAATTCTGAAGCCTCAAACATTAATGTCTCTAAACATCAGAGACCACCTATTTGGACAAAAGAAGCTGATGGGTTTCACAAAAGAGTGAAAAGGATACATTATCCTGTTTAAGATTATGGTTCCAAATGCGGTGTTTGAAGCTGAATCTCCTACTCCACCAGATAAAGGTCCACAACTGAGTTCTTACATAGAGGTATTGGATGATCATCAGCATGTAGAAGCTTCACATCAAGGGTTGAGATTTAGAGATGAAGTCGATAAAACCCCAGCAGACGAAACATCGATCGACACGGACCAGAAACCATCGATCGACATGATCAATCCACAATCGATTGACACTACCATTAGTACATCGATCGACACAAGACGCGAATCAGAGCAGAACGAGTATGAAGTGTGTGGAAATATTTTTGATGGAGATACAATCACGCATTCAGACACGTCTGGGGGAACGAAGAGGATGAATTGGAAGAAGAGAAAAAGAATCAATGGAGGTTCTCAGTTATCATTGATTTTTCACTTCTCAGATGATGTCAGGAAATCCAAAGTGAGATTACACAAGTCTGTGGGAAAGAAGGGGAGAAATTGGAAGAAGCGGAAACAAACCAAAGGAGGTTCTCAGTTACCATTGACTCCTTACTTTTCAGATAGTATCACAAAATCAAGAGTGCGCAGCAGATGCTTCTCACATCCATATGCAAAGCTTAAAGCACTCCTTATTACTGAGATGATAGACAAAGGAGAAAAGTCTATAGATGAGGCTTTCACACAAGAATGATAAAGCTTCAAATAGTAAATATTGAGACTTGAATTGGAGTAAGTTCTCATTCTCATCCGGACTGAATCAGATCTCCAAGAAATCAAGCCAATGACTAAAAATAATCGCTGACTGGAAGGCAACCCACTGTTAGGTAATTTTAAATATGGTTTTATTTTCATTTATTACTGATATTTTGTTTTCTAAGGATTTAAGGTAAAAAAAAAAACTGATGAACAGTAACGACGGTACTGTAGCACGAAAATCGAGCGACACTGTAGCAAGTACATTGGTCGACACTGTAGCAACAAAATCGATCGACATTGTACCGGAAAATTTGGAAATACTGTAGCAGGATTACTGTAGCAGCGTACTGTAGCAGAGCACTGTTCATCGAATTTTTTTTTTTTTTTGGTTTTATTAGTTATCTATTACTAAATTTTAGAATATTACTGTTTTATTTATATCAGGTAAAAGGAAAAGATAAAGAGGAAGATGAGTTCTGCGCCAGCTATCAAATGACAATCAGCCGGTGTCACTCGACAGATCATCACAAGTATTGATCGCCACTTAACTGTGTTGATCGATAGTCACATCAAGGCACGTATACAATCTTTCTTTGTTGAATATTTTCCTTATGGTTTATTGTCCCACAAATCTTAGGCTGTATAACATTGGTCACAACGTTATTTAAGTCTCGGGGAGGTTCTACTAATATTGTGTGTTTAGTTAGATATTTAGAAAAGCAGACCCGAGTAGACGGTACATCACTTGCAGTGACCGATGGTAACCCATTTTATCGATCGACACTTAATCCGGTCAGGTATATCATTCTTACTTGTTAAATTTTGTACTTGTGCTATATGATTTTCATCTTACCACCGGCTGTGTTACACTGGGGACAGTGTAATTTAAGTATGGGGAGATTACTAACGTTTATCTATTGTATGAGTCTTACTTAAAATATTTTTTAAAAAATTTTTATTGAGTCAAGAAGGGGATGATGATCTATTTCGATTTATTACTTGTCATCTAACCAATCTTTAGACCAGTCTTAGATTTACTGATTGCAGAAGTACTAGAGATACTAAAGTGGATTAACCTGTCAACTATGTTTGCACTTGTGAGAATGTTTGAAGAAACCAAAGCTGACCTCTAACCTAATAGTGACTTGATTTGCTTGTCTTGGGGCTTGGTATACACTGGAACAGATTCCTCTTTCAGATCTAAAAGGTAAAAGTCTTGGTGATTTTTGTTTCCTTCTGTCCTTCCTTTGGCATCCCAAAAAGAAAAATAAAAGACTGAGAGGATTTCCTGAGAGGCAGAGGGAGATGTACATTACCCATGATCCCACTATTCTAATTCAAAGGAATGATCACACATTGTGGAAGCGAGGGAGAGGTACATTACCCATGACCCCACTATTCGCCTACACTTTGCCAGAAAAAGCTACAAAAGTAGAAAGACCAATAAGATGAGCATTTGTTGTTCATTGGGATTGAGAAAAAAAAAAGAAAAAAAAAAGAAAAAGAAAATTTGGGATTCAGAGAAGGAAGATATAGGGAGAAAAGAAACCACAATAAGACTGCCAATTTACTCAGATATTGTTGGGGTCAAAATCGGTACGACGGAATCAATAGCCAAAATTCCCCGCAAACGCGTCAACGCAACAGTTTTATGAATCTCGAGAATCATTTTATAAAACTAGAGAATCGTTTTAAAAAACTCGAGAATCATTTTATAAAACTCGAAGATCGTTTTATAAAACTCGAGATATCGTTTTATAAAACTCGAGAGATCGTTTTATAAAACTCGAGAGATCGTTTTATAAAACTCGAAGATCGTTTTATAAAACTCGAGAGATCATTTTATAAAACTCGAGAGATCATTTTATAAAACTCGAAGATCGTTTTATAAAACGCGAGAGATCGTTTTATAAAACGCGAGAGATCGTTTTATAAAACTCGAGAGATCGTTTTATAAAACTCGAAGATCGTTTTATAAAACTCGAAGATCGTTTTATAAAACTCGAAGATCGTTTTATAAAACTCGAGAACTCGTTTTGCAAAACCGCGAAAAACCGAAACCGCCGCAGAACGCGAACTAGTCACGACTAGTTCNGAAGATCGTTTTATAAAACTCGAGAACTCGTTTTGCAAAACCGCGAAAAACCGAAACCGCCGCAGAACGCGAACTAGTCACGACTAGTTCGCCTGCTGGCGAACTAAGCCAAGCTGGCTTAGTTCGCCAGCAGGCGAACTAGAAGGTTCCCGACTAGTTCGCCTGCTGGCGAACTAAGCCAAGCTGGCTTAGTTTGCCAGCAGGCGAACTAGACAGTCTCGACTAGTTCGCCTGCTGGCGAACTAAGCCAGCTTGGCTTAGTTCGCCAGCAGGCGAACTAGACTCCCTCGACTAGTTCGCCTGATGGCGAACTAAGCGAAGCTGGCTTAGTTCGCCAGCAGGCGAACTAGACAATCCTTGGCTAGTTCGCCTGCTGGCGAACTAAGCCAGCTCGGCTTAGTTCGCCAGCAGGCGAACTAGAGACCTGCCGGAGCCTCGATTTCCCGCACCCCCGATTCGAACTTACGACACGGTCGCTTTCTGAACCACGGCCGAAATGTCTCTCGTTTCGTCTCGATCCGACTTACCGTTCGAGTTTTACGATAAAAACCGTAAAACTCTGTTTTCTCGAAAAAACTCGAAGAATTCGTATAAAACGGCAGCGGTTAAACGAAACACCAAACATTGCCTAGACTATACGATTTATCCGAGATTTTTCGTTAAAATCATTAAAGAACGTACTTTTAATAAAAAACGTCGATCGTGAAAACGCGTTTTTAGTAAAAGTGTCGAGTAAATCGTAAGAAACGGAAACGATTAACCGAGAAACAAACGTAGCTAAACATTACGATTAACTCGAGGAATTTACTAAAAAACGGCTTCGAACCCGGAAACGATTCCGCACAAGGTCAAGAAACGGATTTATCGCACAATGGCCCGGAAGGTCCTAAAACGCGATAAAACCCATCTCGCGATCTTAACCGAATCTAACCCGAAGATACGATAACGTTTTGACGGTTTAATCGCAGAAGGGAATAAATGTCAAGCTTGAAGATAAAGGCAAGTTTGAAGATAAATAGAAGATTTCCGCGGAAGAAAAGGAAGGATCGGGAAAAACGGAAGATTTCCGATATGCTCAAATCTGAGCAAAATGGAAAGATCGATTGGCCAAGGCGAGGAGTATATAAGCAAGAGGCATAGGTCAGAGGGAGGGGACACGAANCCAGTTCTACGCAGATTCGGAATAAGAACCTCTTTGCTCTCTGTTTTCGTTTATTCTCATTTAAATTCTAAGTATTTTCGTCATCTTATTTTCGTTGTGCGGTTCTCGCAGATAGCCGGTTCCTCTGGAAACTTAGGGTTTTCCCGAAGTTTCCTTTTTTACAATTTATTTGACAGTAGGGTGAAATCGACTCCCACAGATATCTGCTGGGGCGAGAGTCCACGTGTCCTTTGATCGATATTCCCAGGGTAAAGCCTTCACTTTTATTTTATGTAAGAAATGAGGTTAGTAGAGGGGATTGTCGGACATGATCTGTTGAGTTGTTGACTAAGTGAATTTGGTTGCTATACTAGGATATTGTATAATGTGCTTCTAAGGTTAGGATGTTTATGATTTGGTTTGCACTACTAGAGAGATGGTGACTGAGTTTTTAAATTTTTTTGAGTCTCTGCTATTTTCAAATCTCTTTCAGCGAGACTTCCTATCTATTTTGCTTGAGGACACGCAAAAGGGTAAGTCTGGGGGAGTTGACCGACCATGGATTTTATCCATTTTTAACCATGGTTTATAGGTGTTTTCATATATATTTACTACAATATATAGTCTATTTATAGTATTTACAGGTTCAGGTACGATATCGAGTAAAGTGGTGATTTTGGTGTCTTTTGGAGCCTTTAAGTGTAGAACTCCGCAGACGCGTCAGATTTTAGATTTGGATGGATTTAGATTGTGAGATTTAGCTGTATTTGGACACAAGATATAGCTTTGATTTAGCTTTCCAATGCCACCGGTTTGAGGTTAATCCAACGGTTAGATCAGAAGTTATGCTCGTTTTACTAAATAGTGGTTAGTCTGCCTCGCGAGAGAAAGCTGCCGAGAACATATGTGCATGTCGATCGATGGGAGACACATCACATCGATTGATATGAATGCCAGAACATGGGCTGACTATATTTCATGACCGACTGAAGCCCAGAAGATATCACTAAGTTACCAAAATACCCTTGACGACTTAAAACCCTATTTATGTTATTTCTAAGCCATTGTTGACGGCTACACGCTATCTAAGTTTTTCTAAGTTCTTATCTATTGTTTCTCTTAGTTAGGAGAGAAGGGAGGAACTCCTATCGGAGTCCTCCTAGAACTCCATTGGTTTTGGTTTTATATTATTTATGTTCTTCATCTATTCATGTATGATTTCTGTGACAATCTTCATGTATAAATAGATCCACCTGTTGGATTTAGGGTTCAGATAAGTTGTGGTATTAGCCCCAACTATAGATTTCTATGTTGTGATATTCATTATCATGATGAACCCTAATGGTTGATTCTAGAGTCATGAACTAGAACCATGAACATGATGGCATTAATTCATTAATCATCATTCTGATATCATCCTGTATAAGCTAAGATCCTCTAGGCATAAGCGAGAGCCAGTCTATCAACTTGATCTGAAGCTATATGGATCGATACTCCTATAGAGTAATCGATCGACGACAAGTATATATCAATCGATATCGCTGTCAAAACATCGATCGATATTGTCGGCATCAGATTCATGGATGAGTCTAGACTGCGAAAGCTGATAGATTCATCTAAGAGTTGAAGCTCTTTAATATCATGCATGCAACTTGTTAGGCATCTATAGCATTATAATCCTGATAACCTGAATATAAACCCTACATCTAGCAACCATCCTTCTATCAAACAATTCCTTGTCAAGCTGAACAATTATCTTGTTCATCTTGTTTACTTCTTTCAAGTTTACTATATTTATTTACTGCATTAATACCTATTAGGCTAGCTTAATCATACAACTATTAGATCTATTAGGTACCCTAGCTCCCCGTGAATTCGATCCCTAAGTACTACAACTCGACCTCTTATTTGAGAGAGTATAAATCACTCATTAGGGTTATTTTGAGTGATATCAAGACATTGCCGAATTCATGCCGACAAGGACTGATAGCTCACTTGAGCTAATTTACTTGAGGATTGTGGATTGGAGAGAAAAACCGAGATAAGAGGTGAATTTTGAGTCGATTAAGGTAAAAAACGGTTAGATTCCATGAAGAATCGAGAGAGAAGGAGAGGTTTGTGAGTTTTGGGAGTGGTTTGTGATTGTGGGGGTGAAAAACGGTGCATGTCGACTTAAAAGGAGTCCGCCCTCGATAAGTCCGTATCGATCGATACTGATATGTCAATATCGATCGATATGACTCAAATAGCCTACTATGCTTACTAGTTTGCGGAAAGTCAAAAAATCTTAAAAATCTAAATAATTAATAATGATAACTAAAAAAAAAATTTTAATCCTAGAAGTATGGTAAATTAAATCCTAATAGTGGGTTGCCTCCCACTCAACGCGTATTTTAAGTCGTTTAGCTTGACTGATCTGCTCCTTACCCTAGTTGGAGTTAGGCATGCCTAACTTTAGGGGTTTCACATTTGGGGGCTTAACCCAATATTGTTTTACTCGTTGGCCATTTACCGTGAATTCTTCTCCTTTCTCATTTACAAGGGTAACGGCTCCATTGGGTTGGACCGCTGTGACAGTAAAAGAGCCAGACCAACGAGATCGAAGTTTTCCGGGAAATAAAGTCAAACGAGAGTTATATAAGATAACCTGATCATTTGGGACGAAATGTCGAGAAATGATATGTTTGTCATGATAAGCTTTGGCCCTCTCTTTATATAACTTAGAGTTCTCATAGGCCAGATGCCTTATTTCATCCAGTTCATTAAGTTGGATGAGTCTCCGTTCTGCAGCTGTCTTTATGTCAAAGTTCAACAATTTAGTAGCCCATGCTGCTTTATGTTCTAACTCGACCGGTAAATGGCAAGATTTTCCGTAGAGTAAGTGAAATGGAGTTGTTCCTAGTGGCGTTTTAAAGGCGGTTCAGTAAGCCCAGAGTGCATTATCTAATTTCCTAGACCAATCCTTCCTCGTGGCACCTACAGTCTTTTCCAAAATTTCTTTTATTTGTCTGTTAGAAACTTCGACTTGTCCACTTGTTTGCGGATGGTAAGGTGTTGCTACTCTATGGTGAACTCCGTTCTTTTTGAGTAGATTCTCAAAAATTTTGTTGATGAAATGAGTTCAACCATTGCTTATAACTACGCGAGGGACTCCAAATCTTAGAAAAATGATACTCTTTAAAAGTTTGATCACAACAGAAGCATCATTTGTTGGTGAAGCAACTGCTCCAACCCATTTGGAAACGTAATCGACAGCAACCAGAATGTATCTGTTTCCATAAGATGATGGGAAAGGACCCATGAAGTCTATCCCCCAGCAATCAAAGACTTCAACTTCAAGAATGAATTATTGCTCCATTTCGTGTCTTTTGCTGATTTTTCCTCGACGTTGGCATCTGTCGCACTTCACGATAAAGGCATGAACGTTGCAGAACATTGTAGGCCACCAAAATCAAGCTTGGAGAATTTTTGAAACCGTTTTAAAGGTTGCAAAATGTCCAGCGTATTCGGATCCATGGCAGTGATAGATGATATCTGAAATCTCAGTTTCAGCTAGGCATCGTCGAAATATGCCGTCGGCGCATTGTTTGTAAAGGAAAGGTTCGTCCAAATGGTACCTTCTTACTTCTCTGAAGAACTTCTTTCTGTTGTAGTTTTTAAGTTATTCAGGTTTGATGTTTGCGGCAAGATAGTTCACTATGTCAGTGTACCAAGGTCTTTCGCTAAATCGCTTATCCACAGCATTCGTTTCGTGCGTAATGTCTCCATTCTGGGAGATAGTATGTTTATTTTCGATTGCTTGGCATGCCACAGTCGGGGTCGTATCGATGGTGATCTTAAATGAGATGTTCCGTAGGTCAATATCGTCAGTTCCATCGATCAATATGGTATCACTATTATCGATCGATTGAATTGATTGTTCATTGATCGACATCTGATCTCCGAAGTTAATGCTTTCAGTATCAACGGTCAATGCAAGTTCGGATGAGAGTTGTATCTGACCGATAAGTGATGAATTTGTGAAGTACACATTTTCAGTCGGTATGAAATCACTAATGGGGACTTCTTCGTCTACTCTTGTCCGAGAAAGATGATCTGCGACACCATTGTCCACTCCCCTCTTATCTTTTATTTCCATATTGAATTCCTGGAGAAGGAGTATCCATCGGATAAGCCGTGGTTTTGCATCTTTCTTTGGCGTAAGATATTTAATAGATGCATGATCAGTGTGAACAATGACCTTTGAGCCCACTAGATAGTTACGGAATTTTTCGAAAGCGTATACCACTGCAAGTAGTTCTTTCTCAGTTCATCCGTAGTTTCTCTGAGCTTCGTCCAGAGTTCGGCTGGCGTAATAGATAGCATGTAGCTTATTATCTTTTTGTTGCCCGAGAACCGCACCTACAGCGAAATCACTCGCATCGCACATTATTTTGAATGGGAGATTCCAGTCAGGTGCTTGTACGACGGGGGAAGTTATCAGTGCTTTCTTGATCTTTTCAAATGCTTGTTGACATTCTGGTGTAAAATAAAATTTAGTGTCCTTGCAAAGGAGGATAGTCAGGGGTCTGGCTATCTTGCTGAAATCCTCTATAAATCTTCTATAAAATCCAGCACGTCCTAGAAAGCTCCTTATGTCCCTTATGTTAGTCGGGGGTGGTAGACTCATCATCACTTCTATCTTTGCTCTCTCTACTTCAATTCAGGCTGCGGACACTTTGTGTTCGAGTACAATTCCGTCATTAACCATGAAATGGCATTTTTCCTAGTTTAGGACTAGATTCTTTTCCTCACATCTCTCCAACACTTTGCATAGGTTGTCGAGACAATCTTTAAAACTCGATCCATAAACTGAGAAATCATCCATGAATACTTCCATGAATTTTTCTATCATATCAGTGAAGATTGACATCATGCAGCGTTGGAAAGTAGCTGGCGCGTTACACATACCAAATGGCATCCTCCGATATGCGAAGGTTCCATAGGGGCAAGTGAAAGTTGTCTTTTCTTGGTCATCCGGATGTATCGGGATTTGGAAAAATCCAGAATATGCATCAAGAAAACAATAGTATTGGTGATTGGCTAATCTTTCCAACATTTGGTAAATAAAAGGCAGAGGAAAGTGATCTTTCCGGGTTGCGGAATTCAGCTTTCTATAATCGATACACATTCGGTGTCCGGTCACAGTCCTTGTTGGGATTAGCTCACTCAAGTGAGCTATCAATCTCAGATGTACATCACACCTTTTAGGGGATTGAAGTCCTTGTCTGCATGAGGTAAGATCACAGCTTGATTTATCAGAAAACATCCAATTAGTTCTCGCCGATAGATCTTTTAGGATCCCGGAAGGAGTACTTGAAGATGTACCTGTAAAAATCGATGGATGCATTGTCCCAACAGATTTTGTTTTGCTGCATTATAAGAACGAACCAAGGGATCCGATTCTATTAGGTAGACCATTCCTTGCTACTGCAAACGCCATTATTTATGTCAAGGAAGGATGAATAAATCTTAACATAGGAAACATCCCTATGAGATTTGATATGGAAAAAATCATCACACTTCCTTTGATAAATAAACAATCATCTTATGTTGATGAGATTGACGAGCTGACCCAAGAATCTTTTGAGAAATCGTACTCGGATGATCATCTGGAAAATGAGCTTGTACTTGCTCAGAACGAAGTTTTCAGCATAGATAACAGAGCAGACGAGTGCGATCGTCTCTTCGAGACTGGTCGAGAAACCTCAGGTATCGAAACCAAAGGCGACGATGAATCTAAGATTGATATTTATCGATATCCGAATACTGATATCGATCGACACCCGCCGTCATTTGGAAATCTTACGAAAGAAAAAGTACCAAATGTGGAGCTTAAGCCGCTACCCGCTGGACTCAAGTATGGTTTTCTTATGGACAATTCCTGTCCAGTGATAGTTAACACAAATCTCACTAGTGGGGAACTTGCTCTATTACTGAAAAAAACTTCGCAAGCATAGGAAAGCACTTGGATACTCTTTAGATGACATCCCAGGAATCTCTCCTGACCTTTGCATGCACCGGATCCATCTGGAGGACGAATCCAAGTCATCTATAGAGCATCAGAGACGACTAAACCCAAATCTCTAGGAAGTCGTGAAGAAGGAAATCATCAAACTGCTTGATGCAGGGATAATCTATCCAATTTTTGATAGCAATTGGGTAAGCTCGGTCCACGTAGTACCCAAAAAGGGAGGTATTACAGTCGTTAAAAACGGAAAAGATGAGCTAATCCCAACAAGGACTGTGACCAGACACCGAATGTGTATCAATTATAGAAAGCTGAATTCTGCAACCTGGAAAGATCACTTTCCTCTGCCTTTTATTGACCAAATGTTGGAAAGATTAGCCAATCACCAATACTATTGTATTCTTGATGGATATTCCGGATTTTTCCAAATCCCGATACATCCGGATGACAAAGAAAAGACAACTTTCACTTGCCCCTATGGAACCTTCGCATATCGGAGGATTCCATTTGGTCTATGTAAAGCGCCAGCTACTTTCCAATGCTGCATGATGTCAATCTTCACTGATATGATAGAAAAATTCATGGATGATTTCTCAGTTTATGGATGGAGTTTTAAAGATTGTCTCGACAACCTATGCAAAGTCTTGGAGAGATGTGAGGAGAAGAATCTAGTCCTAAACTGGGAAAAATGCCATTTCATGGTTAATGACGGAATTGTACTCGAACACAATGTCTCCGCAGCCGGAATTGAAGTAGACAGAGCAAAGATAGAGGTGATGACGAGTCTACCACCCCCGACTAACATAAGGGACATCAGGAGCTTTCTAGGACATGTTTGATTTTATAGAAGATTTATAGAGGATTTCAGCAAGATAGCCAGACCCCTGACAATCCTCCTTTGCAAGGACACTAAATTTGATTTTACACCAGAATGCCAACAAGCATTTGAAAAGATCAAGAAAGCACTGATAACTGCCCCCGTCGTACAAGCACCTGACTGGAATCTCCCATTCGAAATAATTTGCGATGCGAGTGATTTCGCTGTAGGTGCGGTTCTCGGGCAACAAAAAGATAATAAGCTACATGCTATCTATTACGCTAGCCGAACTCTGGACGAAGCTCAGAGAAACTACGGAACAACTGAGAAAGAACTACTTGCAGTGGTATACGCTTTCGAAAAATTCCGTAACTATCTAGGGGGCTCAAAGGTCATTGTTCACACTGATCATGCAGCTATTAAATATCTTATGCAAAAGAAAGATGCGAAACCACGGCTTATCCGATGGATACTCCTTCTCCAGGAGTTCGATATGGAAATAAAAGATAAGAGGGGAGTGGACAATGGTGTCGCAGATCATCTTTCCCGGATAAGAGTAGACGAAGAAGTCCCCATTAATGATTTCATACCGACTGAAAATGTGTACTTCACAGGTTCATCACTTATCGGTCAGATACAACTCTCATCTGAACTTGCATCAACAGTTGATACTGAAAGCATTAACTTCGGAGATCATATGTCGATCGATGAACAATCAATTCAATCGATCGTTACTAGTGATACCATGTCGATCAATGGAACTGGCGATATTGACCTAAGGAACATCTCATCTAAGAACACCATTGATATGATCCCGACTGTGGCATGCCAAGCAATCAAAAATAAACATAACATCTCTCAGAATGGAGACATTACGCACGAAACGCATGATGTGGATAAGCGATTTAGCGAAAGACCTTGGTACGCTGACATAGTGAACTATCTTGCCAAAAGTGTCGAACCTGAAGAACTTAAAAACTACGACAGAAAGAAGTTCTTCAGAGAAGTAAGAAGGTACCATTGGGACAAACCATACCTTTACAAACAATGCGCCGACGGCATATTTCGACGATGCATAGCTGAAGCTGAGATTTCATATATCATCTATCACTTCCATGAATCCGAATACGTTGGACATTTTGCAACCTTTAAAACGGTTTCAAAAATTCTCCAAGCTGGATTATGGTGGCCTACAATGTTCCGCGACGTTCATGCCTTTATCGTCAAGTGCGACAGATGCCAACGTCGAGGAAAAATCAGTAAAAGACACGAAATGGCCCGGTAACGCCTATGAAGAGGAATTCTTGTCTGTCGTCACCATTAACGCCACTGCGAGAGGAAGAAGAAGCTAGAGAAAAAGAGAGAGAGAGAGAGAGAGAGAGAGAGAGAGAGAGAGAGAGAGAGAGAGGGACAAAGGCAGAGAGAGAGAGAGATCAAAGCAGAGAGGAACATAGAGAGAAAATGTGACAGGGACAAAAATAATCAAAAATATTTGAACTTGAAGCTATAAAAGAGGATGAACCTGGATATTCCTTGCTGTTTTTGACAAGGATCGACTTTCCCTTCTTGATGATTGGTCTTGTCGTTTGAATTCGATCTGAATCTGGTTCCAGTGACAAGTTCTGGTGCTCTCTTGTTAAGTTTGTTTTATTTGCTTCTCCATCTTATTTTTTAAATACCAGAGATTACAATTTTGTTTCTTTCTACCAATTTGGTTGCTTCAAAATTATATGACTCATGAAAAATGAGAGAATATAAAGAATAATGATTGTTAAATCAAAGTGCGAGAGATGAAAGAGAAGAGAGTGAATTTTGTTACTTTTTACAGAGATGAGAGATATAGATGTTGTAGAGATAATGAGAAGAAACGGATTGGGTCAGGTTTATTGTCTATCTGGTTAATAC
This sequence comes from Eruca vesicaria subsp. sativa, assembly GCA_932364175.1. Taxonomy (NCBI): domain Eukaryota; kingdom Viridiplantae; phylum Streptophyta; class Magnoliopsida; order Brassicales; family Brassicaceae; genus Eruca; species Eruca vesicaria. The sequence goes on from CAKOAT010180933.1 coordinate 51,843, forward strand.
ATATCAGATTAAAGCTGGGTCATGTTTTAATTTGGTTTGGTATTTGGTATAAGTGATTTGATATCATGGTTTTATTCTAAACCGTTAAAACCATAATTATGTGTAAACATGTTTTGGACTTTCAAATTGTGGGGATATATGTTTTCAAATTCAATCGATGTGCTGTTGGGGTCAAAATCGGTACGACGGAATTAATAGCCAAAACTCCCCGCGAAAATACAAAAAGAACAGTTTTATAAAACCCGTAGAATAGTTTTATAAAACCCGAAGAATAGTTTTATACAACTCGAGAATCGTTTTATAAGACTCGAGAATCGTTTTATAAAACTCGAGAAATCGTTTTATAAAACTCGAGAATCGTTTTATAAAACTCGAGAATCGTTTTATAAAACTCGAGAATCGTTTTATAAAACTCGAGAAATCGTTTTATAAAACTCGAGAAATCGTTTTATAAAACTCGAGAATCGTTTTATAAAACTCGAGAAATCGTTTTATAAAACTCGAGAAATCATCTTATAAAACTCGAAGATCGTTTTATAAAAATCGAGAAATCGTTTTAAAAAGCTCGAGAATCGTTTTATAAAACTCGAGAAATCGTTTTATAAAACTCGAAGATCGTTTTATAAAACTCGAAGAAATCATTTTATAAAACTCGAAAGATCGTTTTATAAAACTCGAAGATCGTTTTATAAAACTCGAGAAATCGTTTTATAAAACTCGAAGATCGTTTTATAAAACTCGAAAGATCGTTTTATAAAACTCGAGAAATCGTTTTATAAAACTCGAAGATCGTTTTATAAAACTCGAAGAAATCATTTTATAAAACTCGAAAGATCGTTTTATAAAACTCGAAGATCGTTTTATAAAACTCGAGAAATCGTTTTATAAAACTCGAAGATCGTTTTATAAAACTCGAAAGATCGTTTTATAAAACTCGAAGATTGTTTTATAAAACTCGAAGGTCGTTTTATGAAATCCGAAGATCGTTTTATAAAACTCGAGAATCGTTTTACAAAACCGCAAAAAACTGCAAAAAACCGAAAAATCCGATGGGCGAACTAAGAGACACTCTCTAGTTCGCCGATGGGCGAACTAGGACATGTCCGACTAGTTCGCCTATCGGCGAACTAAGCCGGACCTGCTTAGTTTGCCGATGGGCGAACAAGAGACCTCCCGGGCACTCCGCGTCTCGATTTCCTGCACTTCCAATTTGAAACTTACGTCTTTCGACAAGGTCTCGTTCTAAACCACGGCCGAAATATCTCCCGTTCCATCTCGATCCGACTTACCGTTCGAGTTTTACGATAAAAACCGTAAAACTTCGTTTTCTTAGAAAGAACTCGAGGAAATCGTATAAAACGGCAATGGTTAAACGAAACACCGAACATTGCCTAAACTATACAATTTATTCGAGATTTCTCGTTGAAATCATAAAAAACGTGCTTTTAATAAAAAACGCCGAGTAAGTCGTAAAAAACGTGTTTTTAAAAAAAAGTCGAGTAAATCGTAAAACTTTGCGATTAACTCGAGAAATTTATTAAAAACGACGTCAGATCAGGAAACGATCCCATAAAAAGTCGGAAAACGGTTTTTATCGCAAAACGGCCTGGAAGGACCTAAAACGCGATAAAAACCCATCTCGCGATTTCAACGGAATCTAACCAGCAGATTTGATAACGTTTTGACGGTTTACTCGCAGAGGAAAATAAAAGTCAAGGAAGGTTTGAAGAGAAATAGAAGATTTCCGCAGAAGAAAAGGAAGGATCGAGAAGAATGGAAAATTTCCGATTTAGTCAAATCTGGGCGAAATGGAAAGATCGGATAGCCAAGACGAGGAGTATATAAAGAGGAGGTCTAGGGCAGAAGCACACACGCGAAATTCAGAGCTCTCACCACCAAAACTAGCATTTAGGAATATTTCCGTTTTTCTGTTAGCGAGCTGCGTCTCAATTAGGGTTTTCGTTCTTAAAGCTTTTCGGCTACTCTTTTGTACCAGTTCTACGCAGATTCGGAATAAGAACCTCTTTGCTCTCTATTTTGTTTATTTACATTCAAATGCTAAGTTATCGTTTTCTTATTATTCGTTGTGCGGTTCTCGCAAATAGCCGGTTCCTCTGGAAACTTAGGGTTTTCCCGAAGTTTCCTTATTTACGATTTATTTGACAGTGAGTGGAAATCGACACCCACAGTTTGGCGCTAGAAGGAGGGGGGGGGTCGGATCTATCTTACACCGTAGCCGCAACATGTCCAACGAAGAAACGATGGCTGGTGACAACCAAACTCGCGACGAACGCGACAACGCTGAAACACCACTACCGAAAGACGCGCCTGCGGCCAACGCTACGAACACTAACGCCGAGACCGTCGAAAAGATGCTTTCCGAGTTTAACAAAAAATCGGAAGAGCAGGAAAAGCTCATTGGTTCGCTCGCAAAATGGCTCGAAACCCTAACCGCGAGAACCAAAGCAATTCGCCCCCGCGGAACTACCAAAATCCGCGGAAGGAGACTCGATTTCGGCGCTCCTACGGATCGTCCCAGAATCGATCAGGGAATTGTACCGGAAAAGGATTCCGGGAAAGAGAACCCTGACACGACACTGAACGAATCGGAAAAATCTCCTATTCGCGAAACCGAAGGCGACGGCATCGAAAGGGTCAACTTAGAAACGAGCGACCAGGCTGACTCGACAGACGAAGACGCCGACGTCCATCCTAGGAGAAGAAAAACTCACAGTCCTCGACCGGAGTCTTCTCCCGAACGTTCCTTTACTGGAGACGAAGGGGAACTCGACTTTGCACGATATGCAAAAACCGCCGAGGAGCGATCTCCGGTCACTCGCAGCAAACGCCGACAAGGTCAGAAAACTGCTGGCGATCAGACCGAGATTCGCGATCTCCGCGAATACATTACCAAAACGGCCGCAGCGGTAAAAGCGGTGAAATCTCAAATTCATCACGCGACCAGCGCCGCACCCGAGATCGATCGGCTACTGTATGAGTCTCGGAAAACGCCTTTCACGTCCCGTATCACCGAGATCAAACTGCCCGATCCCGGAAAGCTTAAGGTGCCAACTTACGACGGGACGTCCGATCCCAAAGCGCACCTGCAAGCGTTCCAGATCACCATGGGACGAGCCAAGCTCAAGGACCACGAAAAAGACGCAGGTTACTGCCGTCTCTTCGTCAAAAACCTAGAAGGAGCCGCGCTCGAAAGGTTCGCCAAACTTAGGCGAAACTCGATCGGAAGTTTCCGTCGACTGGCTTCGGAGTTCCTGAAACAGTACTCGATGTTCATTAACCCGGAAACCTCCGACGCCGATCTCTGGAGCTTGGTGCACGAGGAAGACGAATCTCTCCGCGATTTCATGAGTAGATTCAAACCCGTCATGGCTAGGGTTAGCGGGATCAGCGACAAAGCCGCCATCGACGCGTTAAGAAAATCGCTCTGGTATAAATCGAAGTTCCGCAAATGGATAACTCTCGAGAAACCGCGGATGATCCAGGATGCGCTCCATAAGGCCACCGACTTCATAACCATCGAAGAGGAAACTAAAATCCTGTCCGAGAAGCATAAGTCGGCGAAAACATCCGCGAAGGATAACGCGTCCGAGCAGAAGCAGAAAAAGAAAATCTCTCGTAACGACAAATTCGTCCATCACGAGGGACAGGATCTCCGAGGGGCGCATAACTACGCTGTCAACTCCGGTTCGGAGCAAGGGCGAACTACAGGAAACACGTGGACGAGAAATTCGATTTACGACGAGAATTCTTTCTGCGACCTCCACCAAACCCATGGTCATTCCACCGTGAACTGTAAAGTTCTCGGCGCCAGATTGGCCGCAAAGTTAGTCGCGGGAGAACTTTCTGAAATATCAAGTGTCAAGGATCTCATCCGCGATTCGGACCGCGTCCCGAAAAATGACAAAAACGCGCAAACCCCGCCTCAGGGAAATCAGTCGGGCGAAAAACGCGGACGAAGAACAGACGAGAAGGGTAACGATGCTAACCGCCGAAAAATCAATATGATCATCGGCGAATCGCCATACTTTAACGACACCGTCTCGTCGATAAAATCCTACCAACGTAAAGCCGAAATCGGCTCGAGTTGGAAGGTGCCGATAGACGATTCTCCGACATGAGTAATCTCTTTCAACGATGCTGAAACCGGCGGAATCGACCAACCGCACGCCGATCCCCTTGTCATCGATTTGGTGATAAGCGATCTAGAGGTTGCTCGAATCCTGGTTGATACCGGAAGCACGGTCAACGTCATCTTGCGCAACACGCTAGCACGCATGGGAATCGACCTCTCGGAAGTCGAGCCGATTCCAAAACCGCTGACTAGTTTCTCCGGCGAAACGTCAATGACCCTGGGATCAATCCGACTACCGGTCGTCGCGAAAGAAGTGACGAAAATCGTTAACTTCGCGGTAGTCGATGTCCCGGCTATCTACAACGTGATTATGGGCACGCCTT
>CAKOAT010181044.1:12050-29794 GCA_932364175.1 Eruca vesicaria subsp. sativa
GAAACGCTTTTTAGATGTTTCCGGTAAACAAATAGAAGTGTTGACGGAATTGCGAATAGAAGCACCGACGTGGGCGCTGAGCTGGCGTTGGGTCAGATACCCATGTTCGGTGGACCCGGACCCGGTTCAATACATGAAACTGAAAGTAATTCTTATAAGCACACTGATGATAAGTTGACAACTTGTACGTTTAAGATAATTTATTCTTTGTTAGTAAATTTATTTATTTTTATTTTTGTGAGTGGTAAATTTATTTTATAAATAGTATTTTGGATATAAATATATGTTTTTATAAATTAAATTTCTAAATTCTAATATATGTAATCATTTAAAACAAAATGCTAATTTGATTTTTAAATAAATTATAATTTTATATAATTAGATCGGCTAATTCACTTTTATACCGTTTGGTATTTGTTTGATTCATTCCATTTCTTGATTTCTATTGCTTAACCAAATTAATCACATGACATTAAATCATTTATTAGGACATGCGTATGAAAGACAAATGATTAATCTCTTCTTATGCTCAAAGCTTTCGCTTCCATTGCCAAACTTCTCTTATCAAGTTGTAGTAACCAAAGTTGAGTGATTCATTCAATTTATTAGATGTTTGATACATCCGATTTATTATCATCTAATCCACTTCATTTAGAATCTATAAATAAAGTCTGCATTACAAAGTAACCCCTGACTTCAAAAAATTGCCAAAAATTATTCCATGATACAGCAACATTACAGACTGAAATTCATCGTTTTGGTTTAACATCGTGTGCAGCAAAAAAAAACAATCAAACTTATTTTCAAATTTTCTCTATTATACACCCGAAAAAGAAGTTTTCTTTATAAGTCACCACATCAACACAGTTCTGTTTTTAACAAACGAGACTTATTACACTGTTTATTTAGCACACAGGTTTCAAAAGTACCCAGACTTAATTAATCATCATCGCCGGTGATCTCCACCACTCTCACGTTGCGGTTCTCCTCGATCTCCGGCGGCGACGGTGAAGAAGTACCATCTTTCGCGACGAACACGACGAGGAACCCATCCTCCATCCACGCCGTCACCTGATCCGTCAAAGCGTTGTCGGGAAGCTTGAATCTGCTCATGAATTTGTTGTCTCCCGTGCAGATCTGGAGGTATCCTTCGTCGTCAACGAACACGATCGCTTCGTCCTGAGTCGTTCCCGGAAGATAGGCTTTGAAAACGTGAGCCGTCGGAGTCTCCGTCCAGTTGAGCTGGGTTTCGACGGTGGATGGAGAAGAGAAGGGGGAGAGGTCTCGGGAAAGTGAAGGAAAGTGGCGAGAAAGCGGGAGGATTGGTGAGGGAAAATCGAAGAAGGTGTTCATGAGTTCAAATGGCTCCCAGATTCTATCGCCGGGAGAGAATCTCCGGCGATCGTTGATTGGAATTATCGACATTTTCTTCTACTCGAGTGATAAGTGGAGCTGAGAGCTACACTATAATAAATCTTCAAGCAAGTTCTAGAGTTTTCTTGAAGAGATGAGAAGAGTAACCGAACATAGAGGTTGGAAGTAAAAGCCCAATGGGCTTTACACAAAAGCTTTTTTCTTTCTTTTTCAAGCTAGGGAACCCAAAATCCGAAAATCTCAAGGATTTGGTTTTTCAAGAAATGTCCTGATGGAAAGTATTTTAGATATTGGATACTATCTGATTTGAATTTAACAGATATCCAAAATTTCAAAATTAAAAAAAAAAAGGTTATAGTTTTTACAAAGTTTGCAGTAACTCAGATATTAATCTAAACTGAACCTGACTCAAAGATTAAAAATATTTTAATGGAAGTTATGAACATAGTACCAAAAACCTGAGTTTAGTTTGCGTCAGATAAGTCCTTTCTAATTGTATAGCTGAAACAGTCTGGGATATTCTAAGCTCTTTCAAAAACAGTCGCATTCATTGTAAAAAACATTTTTTTAAGAAAAAACTTGAATCCAATTTAACATTCATTCAAGGTAACCCATGGTTTAAGCAATATTCAGACAAGTTTTAACTTCTGTGTATTAATCAAATGTAGAACGGACTTGCTTAATGTTTTTTTTTTTTTTTGTAAATGGACTTGCTTAATGTTTATTTATTGTGCTAGTTGATTGATAGTAAAAGAAGAAATGAACATGTCGAAGCAAAAAGTAAGAAGGAAAATAAAAAAACAGAATACATAAAACTACTCAAGCGAGGAATCAATCTTCCGTACGGTTCTTGAGAAAGCAAGAATGTCCTCCGGCTTACGAGCGTTATCACCTCCGTCTCTGTTACCGTCGACGCTTCCGCCTTCAACTATGGATTCGCGAACGATCGCTCTGACCGTGTCTTCGGCCTTTCCTGCATCACTGTTGACGGCAGATTCGTCTCTCCTCTTGTTATGTTCATTTTCCATTCTTTCTTTCGTTGCCTCCATCTCTGTTTCTCTCTATCAGCTCTCCCAACGCTTTCTTGTTTCTTTTTAACACTTTTAGATTCAATATGCGAGCTTCGATGACACGTCACACGTTAAATATGTTAACGTGGCGGTGTCTGGTGTGAAGGTCTTCTTCCAAAAGGATTCGTGGACGATGAGTCAAATGAAAAAGATTACAAGAAAACCCTCAAACATTTGATTTATTTACGAAAATTTACATTCTTAGAAGAAGTTTTAACTTTCATTATCTGATAAACATCTTTTATCAATACCGTATATGTGAATCAATTGCCATCAAAATTGTTATTAAAGATTCTTTGTTTACATTGAGGAGGGTCACTTTTAAAATTTTAATATCACTAGAGATTTTTCCGGACTACGTCTGAGTTTTAACAAATATATATTTTTAAAATAGTAATAATGCATATTTATTATAAAATATAAATCATTATTAAAAATCAAAATTTGTTGTATTTTCAATATCCAAAATATACATATCACTATAAGAAAACTCGTCCATTACTAGGGCAGGTTTTCCTCGTTAGTTCCTAGTAAATGGCATTTTACTAGGAACTTACGAGGAAACGCGTTTCGTCGAAACACGTTCATCGTAAAGCCTTTTTCCTCGTAAAGTCGTAGTAACCACTTTCCTCGTAATTTCCTAGTAACCATTTTCCTCATAATTTCCTAGTAACCACTTTCCTCGTAATTTCCTAGTAACCACTTTCCTCGTAATTTCCTAGTAATGCTTTACTAGGAATTTACTTCGAAATGTTTTTCCACTTTCCTGGTAATTTCCTAGTAATGCTTTACTAGGAATTTACTTTGAAATATTTTTTCCTATTAAAAAAATAATTAAAAGAAATATAAATAATATATTTAAAAAAATTAAAGAATCCAAATTATAAATAAAAAGAAATAACAAAATATTTTATAAATAACTAAATATTTAAGTTTTAAATTCATATACAATTAAAGAGAAAAAAAAACTAAACTACGGATGTTGCTCGTTAAAATTGACGAACGAAGTCGTCATCCCGACTCGATAACTAGTATCATTAATATACTAGTATCATTTAAAAAAAACAGTTAAAAAAATTAAATTAACCTAATCTAAATTCCCTAAACTAACCACCTAATCTAAATTCCCTAATCTAACCACCTAATCTAAATTCCCTAAACTAATCACTTAATCTAAATTCCCTAATCTAACCACCTAATCTAAATTCTCTAATCTAACCACCTAAGTAGGAAATAGAGAGAACCTTAAGAGAATTCAGAGAGAAGCTTACTACAAATGAGAAATCGGATTGCTCGAGTTTATATAAGGAATTTTGTTTCCCCGTAAGGCCCTAGTAACATTACTAGGCCTTTACAAGGAAATAGCTATACCCGTGTTTTTATTTCCTCGTAAAGTCCTAGTAATACCATTACTAGGACTTTACGAGGAAACTGTTTTACTAGGAAATAGCTATGCCCGCGTTTTTTTCCTCGTAAAGTCCTAGTAATGTTATTACTAGGACTTTACGAGGAAACAACTATGCCCACGTTTTCTCTTACTAGGGCTTTACGAGGAAATGGTTTGTAAATCCCTAAACTCGAAACCCCAAACCACAACTTCCTTAACTTATAACCTCTTCTACAACCAAACTCCTAACCTCTTCTACACCTAAACCCCAAATTTTCAAAACTAAACAACCTAATATAAGTTCCCTAAACTAACCACCTAATCCAAATTCCCTAAACCCTAACCTTAAACCTAAACCCTAAACCTAAACCAACTTCCATAACTTATACCTATACATCTTCCTAAACCCCAAATTACAATTTTTTTATAAAAAAATAAAAGAAGTATACAGTCATCAGAACGGTTTTTATCAACCCCACATAGCTTTCCTCGAACTATTTACCTGAAGAAAAGCTCCAAGCTATTTCTTTGAGGAAAAGCTATGAGGAGTTGATAAGAAACTATTATGTTGACTGTGAACTTCTTTCAGTTATGAATTGAGTATTTTTTATTTGTTTGGTGTGTTTCAAATGAATCACATATGGTGGTATTTATAGAAATTTTCGAATCTGAGAATTTACTAAGAAATTGCTAGGAAAAGTAGGTAGAAAATTTAAATTCGATATTTTCTATCTAGTTCCTCTTAATTTCGTAGTAACAAAACTCATTCCTCTTAATTTCGTAGTAAGCAATTACTAGGACTTTACGAGGATACTGCTTTACTAGGAAATAGCTATGTCCGCGTTTTTTTCCTCGTAAAGTCCTAGTAATGTTACTACGACTTTACGAGGAAACTGTTTTCTCGTAAGTATACGAGAACCTTACGAGGAAACATGTTTCCTCGTAAACTCGAAGTAAACTCGTAGTAATTTTACGAGGAATTATTTTCCTAGTAAAGTTTCCTAGTAAATGTTTAGTTTTCTTGTAGTGTATGGAATAGTGAGAAAGAAGTTCGAAACGAATGAAACTTGATTAAATTTTAGTTATGATCCAAAATACTTTTTTATCTTACATATTTAATTTCTCGTAAAATAGTGTTAGTTACAGTTGATTCAATTTTGTTTTGGTTTTATAATCAATTGGTGTAATTTTTAATAATAATCAAGTACCTATGTAAAGCTAGGTTCTTACAATCTATATGAGTTTATAACAGTGCCGTGCGAAGACCTTTACGGACGTGAGGCCAATAAAAAACAAATCATAAATTTTATGTAGTTTAAAATATTACAATTTTATCTTCAATAATTAAAAATTACAGAAATGTCTCTATCAATAAAAAGCATATGAAAATATGAAATTAAAAAGGTAAATTTATAAAAGATTCAAAGATTATCTGTTATAAATAACTGTTAATTTATGCCAAAATATAACTACTATAATAAAAAAATTATAAACATAATCAAGTTAAATAATAAGAAAAAGATAATAATTATGAAAGAAAGACTATTTTCTATTTTTCATCAAAACTTTAAATCAGCTATTTTATAGATAAGATAGTGAAACCATCTAATTTATTTAACTTTTCAATTTATGTATTCCATTTTTAACTTTAAAAAGCTTTAATGTTTTAGAAAAGAATTATGGGACCTCATAAATTCTTAAGGTTATTAATTTTTTTTTAAGTTGTAATTAGACTGATTGATTAAGGGATCGCATATCAGTTTCCAATATATTTTTTTACTCTAATGGGGATGAATTTAAGTAACTTTTTAGCATTATCCTGACTTCTGTAAGAAATTGGTAGTCCTTAAATGTAAAGAAATATTTGAGGGCTTGATGCAATTGCCATTTTGACAATGGTGCCCGTCGTAGAACAACTCCCACGCCATTACATTTGGTATCTACAGTTTTTTTGGCAGTCATTGACGACAAACTATCATACCCGACAAACTATCATACCCGAAACCAAAAGATATGAAAGCCAAATAAGATTAATGTACATCTAGCTCACCATTTATTTTCTGAAGCTTGATTAGATATAATAACACTCATAATACACTTACAACCTTGATCTATTGTAGAAATGTATGTTATAGATAATTAAAAAATTATAAGATCTACTACACAAAATGTGATTTTATAAAACTAAAATAAATTTACAATTCACAATTTCATGCATATAATTCAAATAATTGAATATTTTCAAACCGACCATGGTAATACAGTGTTTTAAGATGACTTCTCAATTATCAGAAACCAAAAATATAATCTCAACTAATACATGTTCATGTTTGTCTCTAATAACAGAAGCCAACATCTTACATATATCAAGATTCGTTTTAAAATTTGAGTCGTCCTTATCTGGTGAATATAATAACTCAGATGAATATTTTTGTTACTTGTTACATACTATTAGAACAGATTCCCAACATTAAGGGAACAAAACATGGATTTGGTAGAGCTACAAATGATGATGATGCAACATGGGAGATTTTTCTGGTTATCAATCAAATTTATAGGGTTTAAGTTTTCTGATTTAGGGTTCGGTAAACTTACAATAAAGTTTACTTTACTGTAGAAGACTTTTCAGTCTACTTTAATTTAAAAATTAATCATTTATAAATTAAACTGAGTTATTTATGAGTTAAAATGAGAAATTATATAATATAAATATTAAAAATAAAGAAATAAATTAAAAATTATATATTAAATTACTAAAATAATAAAAATAGATAAAAATAATGAAATAATCATAGTAAATTTTAAAAAAGTCTACTATGTAGAATTACAATAAATTTACTAAGTAGACTTACAATAAAGTTAACTCCAAAATTTTAATTATAATAGACTTCAAAAGAAGTCTATAGTGTCAAATTTTTTAACCTAGTTACAATTAATTTATCTCCCTATATAAATGAAATTTACACAGTCTCTCTAAAATGACTGAACAAGTTTCTAAAAAACTCTCACTTCTCTCTAAAACTCTCTTCATTCTCTCTAAATTCTTTGAAGGTGAAGATGCATTTTTGTTTAGTTTATGATTTTTTTAATCATGTCTTTTTCAGAATATTATCTTGTGTTTGTAGGTTCATTCATGGTTTTCACATTCCACTCTAAAATTGTAAGTCTTACATCTATTGATTTTATATGTGTATTTTTATGTTCATTTATTTTGCTACTATTTAATCTTAAACATTTTATTTTTGAATTTTCTCACATTAAAAACTATTTTTCACATTTTCAAATGTACATAGTTTTCAGATCTGAAAATTATCCAATATAGTAGACATGTAATGAAGTCTACAAAACTAGGAGTGACTTTTTTGTATAATTTTTTCTCATATTTTTATTTTTATTTTGCTAATATTTTCTTCCATGGTTTTTATCTAATCCTCCCAAAAATGAAAGATTTACGTTTTCAAATATATAATTTTTTCAGATCTGAAAATTATCTCATATAATAGACTTCTAATGAAGTCTACAAGGTTATGAATTTAATTTTTTTGTCTTATGTTTTTCATAGTTTTATCTTTATTTTCCAGGTATTTTCTTCCATGGTTTTTATCTCTTCCACCAAAATTGTAAGATTTACATCTATCATGTGTGTTTTTCTATTTATATTTAAATAAAGTTATGTATTCAAACTCTATGTCTATAATTTACTACTAATTTATTTTCTAAATTTTATTTTCTAAACTTTTTAGATTTAAAATTATTTTCATGTTTGTAATGTATATATTTTTCAGATAATTTTTCGGATTGAGTAGACTACATATGAAGTTTATTAACATTAACTTTTAAACATACTTCATTAGAAGTATACTCAAATACGATTTTAATTTTTTTGTCTTATATTTTTTCATAATTGTATTTTATTTTTCACGTATTCTCTTTCAATGTTTTCAAATCATCTTCCCAAAAGTGTAAGATTTACATATATTCATTTAAAATTTTCATTTTTTGTTTATATAAAACTAAATTATTAGATACAAGCTCTATGTTTTTTCTTTGCTAATTTTAGGTTAAAACACTATTTTGAAATCTTTTGCAGAAAAGACTATTTTCAAATTTTGTAATTGTACATTTTTAAATGTGAAATTATTTTTGGCATGAAGTCTATTTAAAAATTAAGGTTATTAGACTTTAAATAAAGTCTACTAAACCCATAAATTTTAAGTAAAATTTTATGAAGTTTAGTAAAATATAATTTCAATATGTTTACCTTCTGTTTTCTTATAATTTTTTCTTATTTTATAGATACTCTTTTCAAAGATTTCATTTGAGATATCAAGATTATGAATAAGTAAACACTGTTGAGTTTTAAAAAAATTGCTTTGTAATAATTTATCTTTACTAAATTTTCATTTGTAAATAAATATTCTGATACATAATCAATAAATATTGTATTAATTTTTTAATTGTGTTGCACTTGTATAATATTATTAATTTTTGTTAGTAATCAGTTTTTCAGAAAATATTGTAGTCAGCCAAACAGTTAAAATCATCATAAGCTAAAACAACAACTAACACACACAATATTGAATGTGTTGAAATTATGTAATCTGTAGATTTGTTTTATAGCAATTTTAGAGATTTTGAACACAAAGAAAACTAATAATATAAATTAATAAAACTCCAATAGAAATTAAAGAGAATAAATTTTAGTGTTTGTCTACTTTCCTACCTGGGACTAATAAAAAAAGTTTGCTTTTGTTGTACACATTTAAAAAGTCCACATTACGAAAATTTGACTTGTTTAACACTACATAACATTACAGAAAAAGCCTACAAATTAAACATAAGTTCATCACCACAACAACATGTAACTGAGTCATTTCCTATAAAAAATGCAGGTTTACATAGTTAGCGATCATGTTTTAAGAAACTATAGCATAGACTTACAAATACTTTTATAATTATTAGCTAACTACATGATCAAATCAAAGAAACATAATTTCATAATTATAGCATATTTTCTTCTAAAAATCACTGAAACCTATTAGGATTAACTAACATACACTGTCAAACAAAAAAATCTTCAAAAAAACTTAATGAAGAAAACACAATCAAACGTAGACTTCATAATCAGTCTGCGCAACTGTAGATGTTCTTTTCAGTTTACACATGTAGACTGTCAAATATGTCTTCTCTCTGGGTTAGTTTTCGCAATTGGAAATTTTATAGGTTACTTTTCTGTATTTGAAAAAACGTTGTGATTTTATACATGTAGACTCTCATTTCAGCCTACACTTCAAAAATGTTAGTTTTTTTCAATTGACCAAAAATCATCCAAGATTTGAATTTCGGAAGTAGACTTTAGCGGCAATCTACATGTTTGAATTTTTTTGAAAGAGTTTTAGTTTTGCAGTTGACCAATTTTGACTTTCTATAAGTAAACGGAAACAAACGTCTACATGTGTATAGACTTCATACGAAGTCTACTCTCAAATCCGAGGGGTTAGTTTTGCATTTAACCAAAATAAAATAGTAGACTTCATAAGCAGTCAATTTTTTTTTTTAAGATAAGAAGACTGCATGTGAAGTCTATATTTTAATAAATTTTAAAACTTTTTAGTCAAACACAAAACTAACATATTCAACGAAGTCAAAGTTTTGGTCAATGCAAAATTGACCTTTTGCAAACTTCTCAGGCAGTCTACAGTTTGTAAACTTCCAAATCGACAATGAAAAGTCAAAAGTTTGATCAAATGTAAAACTAATCTCTTTAATGTAGATGTCTGTAAGTCTACCCAAAATTTTGTTTTTGTTGTCAAAGATAAAGACGAAGACTTCTACGGTACAAAAAAATTGTTTGGTCAATTCCACAACTGACATGTGCGTTGACAAGTAGACTGCATCGTATGTCTGTGTACAGGCGTTAGTCTACTTTCACGACATAGAACTGAAAATGAACAAAAATCATGTAAATAATTATCTTTTTCCAGTGTAAAGCTCGTTTCCAACCTTCTCAGTCGTTCAAATTCCAAATACGAGCTGAAAGAACCGCTTTTGACTATTCACTAATGATGAAACTCGAAAATATGAACTTTGTGCTTATAAAAATAAAAGTTATGAGAGTTTTTTAGATGAAAATATAGAGGAAATGTGAGAAAATAAAGATTTGTTGGTTTAGCTATTTATGCATTATCTCGATTTTTGATTCGATTTGGTTTGTGTGTACAGAGAAATATAAATTACTCAGATATTTGTGAATAATGGTTCGATTTCAGATTTTGCTTTGTCTAGTTTTGGTTCAGTTTTGTCCTAATTTAAAGCAAGACCATCTATTTGGATGTCATCATATGTGTTTGGATGACATAAACACATATGAACTCAACTAGTATGTAGGCTTACCAAACTTTCCAAGGGATAGGATTTCATTTTTTTCTGTTAGGATATCGTTTTAGACTTTACTCATTAATAAGCATGATTCACAGTTGAAATGTTGTTAACTAAAGCTTATTAGCTCTACGTAGTCTACGTATATAAACTGACTATGTGTCGTATAATTTTATGGGACTATACAGTTTTTATGCCATTTCAATGTGATTTTCTGAATAATAATAATTAAGAAATGATTTTGATTTAGTCAAAGGATGCCAACAATAAAACTTGAATGAGAGAATTTATAAGGTTGCTGATAGAAAGATAGGAATGATTTGCGGAGTATTTGACTTTTTAATCTTTACTTACCTAAATAATCTATTTTATTTATGGCTTAAATATTTCGCTTATTTTAAATTGATTATCTTCCTTTTAAAACGCCACCAAAACTTCTCGTCCGTACATTCTTATAGTCTCTCCGTACAGGTACACAAACACCATATAAGCTCTAACCTCTCTTCTTAACATTTGATATCATTCCCTTCTTCTCCAACCAGATACACAACACATATAGACAAATTAACACACACATATATAAAGATGATATGCGAGGAGACATATCATCAGCAACCACAGGCACCGATCAAGGAACATATGATGACGATGATGATGATGGATCAACACCAAAGTAGGAAATCACCATTATCATCGGCATCATCTCCATCATCATCACCTAGGTCACCATCATCACCTAGATCACCATCCTTCAATAACATTAACAATGAGGAAGAGAGGTTAGAAGTTGTGAATATGAGTGGGATGGCCTTAGAATCTCTCCCTAATCCATCAATCAACTTAGCTCAGATTTGCAAGCTTGATCTCTCCAACAATTATCTTCAGGTTCACATCTAATTACATACATATTTTATACTATATCTTGCATGATTCAATACATATCTATAAGCATGTACAGCTTCATTTCTCTTGGATGGATTATGCAGGTTATAAGCCTCTTTGCAATATTTATGTTTTATTTTCCTTCATTAATCTTAATTTTATTTAAATATTACAATAAGTATGAATAATCTCAGTTTCTTACCTTTTTATTTGATATAATGTATTTTAATGCTGGAGTTATGTTTTACATTTTATACTCCCTCCGTTCCATAATATAAGATGTTGTAGAGAAAATTGATGTTTCAAAATATAAGATGTTTTGATATTTTTAAGGTACTTTAACTTTATAGAGAACCGGTTGACCAATAGTATTTTAGTTTATTATTTATGATTGGTTAATTTATATTAAATTTCTACTATCAATGATGTTATCTTTTAAAAAGTTAAGTTTCTTAATTCTTGTGCTTTGCATAAAACATCTTATATTGTGGAACGGAGGGAGTAGTTTCTTATTTATTTATTTTGAATGTAATACAGACTATACCAGAATCACTTACAGCAAGACTACTCAACTTAATAGCACTAGATGTTCATTCAAATCAGATCAAAGCTCTTCCAAATTCTATTGGTTGTCTGTCCAAGCTCAAGTCCCTCAACGTCTCTGGCAACTTTCTTGTTTCCCTCCCCAAATCTATCCAGCATTGCAGGTATATCCTCATAACTTTGACAAAACTCTCACAACACCCATAAAACATGTACTTACATTGTTCTCTTTCTGTGTGGGTTTATCAGGTCATTGGAAGAACTCAATGCAAACTTCAACAAACTCATCAGATTACCAGACTCAATTGGATACGAACTCACCAATCTAAGAAAACTCTCTATCAACTCCAACAAGCTCATTAGCCTCCCAATCTCCATTACTCACCTTACTTCTCTCCGTGTCCTCGATGCTCGTCTAAACTGCCTAATGATTCTCCCAGATGATCTAGAGAATCTCATCAACCTCGAGATTCTCAATATCAGCCAGAACTTCCAGTACCTTACAGCCCTCCCATCCTCCATTGGCCTTTTAATGAACCTCATCGAGCTTGATGTTAGCTATAACAAGATCACTGTCTTGCCTGAGTCCATTGGCTGCATGAGACGGCTAAGGAAGCTGAGCGTTGAAGGAAACCCGCTAGTGTCCCCTCCCGCTGAGGTGATGGAGCAGAACTTGCAAGTGGTGAGAGAGTATCTGACGCAGAAGATGAATGGTACCTCACCGAGGAGTCCTAACAAGAAGAAGTCATGGGGATTTGGTAAGCTAGTGAAGTATGGGACGTTCAATGGAGGGTCAAGAAGCTGGAATAGGGAGGATAGAGAAGGGTTCATCATGCCTGAGTACCGTTCCATAGACAGTCTTGCTTCGCCGAGGTACTCTGGAATGTTCTCTCCTCGCCGTCTCTTTTCTCCAAGAAATTATTTCAGCAGATGAAAGTGATGACAACAACACAGAGCCTATTGACACATCTGTAGCATCAAAGGCCAAAACTATCAGTAAAATGTATAAAGAGTATCTCAATATGTTCATCAGATTCTAGCTAGATTTCTTGTTTTTTTTTTCATTACATATGCGTGCACCTGGTCTATGTTTTTCTATGCACACAAAATTTTGTTCATGAATAAAGTAACTCGTCTGAAAGCTATTGCCATTTCTACGAAAGACTCGGGATCATTTACAGATGTTAAACCATAACAAACGAGGCTTCACACTCAGTTGTATCCTATACTATTTGATAATCTTATAAAAGAATCTAATAATTTCACATATACTTTTATGATCAGAGCTATGGTACTTGGCATGCCAGATTATTAAACAATAGAATCATAACCAAAGTCTTTGTGACAGCTTAAGTCTTTCACTAGGATTGGAACATTCAAGCCATTAAAGACTTGGCTGTTATAACGAAAACATCTATCTCTGTCATTCAATTGCTACTAATTTTCTGCTTGCGTGATATACACGAAAGTCACGGAGGACCATGAGATCAAATTCATATATTAACCAACCAAAAGATAACACATCAACGGTGGTGGGCTATCTTGAATTCTTCTAATCTGTTTTTTGCCTTTTTTTCTAAAAAATTATTAAGGGAAATCTTTTCTGAAAGAACCATTAAGTACTCACAATGAGTTCTCTGATTTTAAACAAAAGCAACAGATCCAGAAACTGAGATTAAGTTCTTGACAAGAGGCCAAAAGACATCACGTGTCTGTCTCTGTCAATCCCACGTCACGGCAGACCACTAGCACGTGTGCGAATACACTTGCCGTATTCAAGTCTATATGTACATCTTTATTGTAAGTGAATTCATCACACATGCACATGATCTTAGAGAAGATGTTTTGTTTTACACATAATATTCGTTAATATACATCAGTTTTGTTTCATCTCACACAACTTTGTTAACATCGTCATTAGCTTTTTTTTTTTTGGGGTCAAACATCGTCATTAGCTATATCAGAAACTAATCTACACTAAGATTTAATGCAGAAAAAGACAGGAAACAGCTTTCACCTTTTTGGTTTTAAACCGAACAAAAGATTTCTTGCCTAATAAAAGGTACCTACAAATTAGTTGTCATCTTTATATAAATTATATTCTCGTCCTCTTCTTTACCAGCTTGCTATTTTGCATATTTCTTCTGCCTTCTCTTATCAACTTCTGTTTCAGGGTTCCTCTCTTTGCAAGTTTGAGGTAGTTACGTTGTGGAGACAAAAGAGCCTAGAAGGAAGATACATATATAGAATCATGAAGATGTCAAACGCAAGTGATGGCAGTAGAGAAGTCAGAGAACCATTGGTGGACAAGCATGTGGCTGAATCAAAACCGGAACAGCCGTGGATGGTTTATCTGAGCACATTTGTTGCAGTTTGTGGTTCTTTTGCGTTTGGTTCTTGTGTAAGTGAACTTTAGTATCCATTGGAAAGTCACTCACCACCTTTGTTAGGCTTTGATTCTTTTTCTTGGGTTTTGATGCAGGCTGGATACTCTTCACCTGCTCAGGCTGCAATTAGGAATGATCTTTCTCTGACTATCGCTGAGGTGAAAAGAATCTTTTTTGATTGATCATGCATCGCCATTAAAGTTTTTCTTACACACTTACCTCGGGCTTGGCTTCTACAGTTTTCACTCTTTGGCTCTTTACTGACTTTTGGGGCAATGTTTGGAGCTATCACAAGCGGGCCTATAGCTGATTCAATTGGAAGAAAAGGGGTCAGAAGAAAAACTGACTTACATTTTCAATCTGAGTTGACTTTGTGAGACTATATATGACACTTACAATTGTGGATTTGTTGTATCTAGGCCATGAGAGTTTCTTCTGCATTTTGTGTCGTCGGATGGCTAGCTATCTTCTTTGCCAAGGTATTTCTCAGTATACCAAACCACGCCCATGCTGGCCTCATGGTTGTGCTTAATGTATCTCTCTTTTTTGGTGTTGTAATCCAAGGGTGTAGTGGCTCTGGATCTAGGAAGACTAGCAACGGGTTACGGGATGGGAGCATTCTCCTATGTGGTTAGTCACTGAGTTTATTAAACATCTAATCCATTTATGCATGTATCATTCTTGTGTATGATATGTTTATGATCGATAGGTACCAATCTTTATAGCAGAAATTGCACCTAAAGCTTTTAGAGGGGCTCTAACCACATTGAATCAGGCAAACTTCTTTTGTCTCTTTTATTTGTGTGTTGGAGAAATTCTGATCAATGTTTTTCATCTTGTGCCACAGATTCTGATCTGCACTGGAGTGTCTGTTTCCTTCATTATAGGCACATTAGTGACTTGGAGAGTCTTAGCACTAATAGGTTAGAAATTTATGTAATAAGACTAAGTTTTGAAGTCAGAATCATTTGTTAATGTGAGATGGTACTTTGGTTTCAGGACTCATCCCATGTGCTGTCTCCTTTCTTGGCCTCTTTTGTATCCCTGAGTCTCCAAGATGGCTGGTAAGAGCTTAAGAAGCACCATGGAACCTCGTGTATCTTTTTCTTGGGAATTTAATGGATTGTGCAACGTGTTTATAGGCAAAGATGGGACGTGATACAGAGTTTAAAGCTGCACTAAGGAAGCTCCGTGGGAAGAAGGCTGATATATCTGAGGAGGCAGCTGAGATTCAGGTTTTTTGAGTCTTGCATTTTTGTTTCTTCTGAATCAAGAAACCATCTCTTGATCTGAAAACACGTCTCTTATCATTCTTTGACAGGATTATATCGAAACCCTTGAAAGGCTTCCCAAAGCCAAGGCCCTGGATTTGTTTCAGAGGAGATACATACGCTCTGTTATTGTAACACCATAAAATAACGTTTCATTACTTTGTTGTCACGCTGCATATGTAGTAAGTAACCAAGTGGATGATGTGTTTGGAGCAGATAGCATTTGGACTGATGGTGTTTCAGCAGTTTGGAGGCATCAATGGAATATGTTTCTATACAAGCTCAATATTTGAACAAGCAGGTTGCTTAACATAGAGATCATATACTACACAGCTTCACTTGTATCTTAATCTGCCCTCCTTGTGTGACAGGTTTCCCCACAAGACTTGGGATGATAATATATGCTATTCTCCAGGTTCCATCTTATTTATCTAACGAATACAAGCCCCTTGTTGTAGAACGCTTATAGTATTAATCTCTCTCTCTCTCTCTTTTTCTTGTTTTGGTTACAACCAGGTGGTAATAACTGCGCTTAATGCACCAATAGTTGACAGAGCAGGAAGAAAGCCATTGCTTCTGGTAAAAAAAATGATTTTGAAAAGATTTAGAAAGGATGATTATATAACTAACTAGAAGGAGTTGTGGTGGCAGGTTTCTGCAACAGGGTTAGTGATAGGATGTTTGATCACTGCAGTCTCATTCTATCTCAAGGCTCACGACATGGCACACGAAGCAGTGCCAGTCCTTGCTGTCGTTGGTATAATGGTAAGTAATCAAGTTTGAAGTAATTTTTTCACCAACCCAAATAGGTTGTTAAGATATGTTGGTGAGTGCAGATGTACATAGCATCATTTTCAGCAGGAATGGGAGCAATGCCATGGGTTGTCATGTCTGAGGTAAATACAAATCAAACCCTTAGCAAGAAACCTGAGAGTGATTTTTTACTTACCAAACATAATTTTGGAATGTGCAGATATTTCCTATAAATATAAAAGGAGTAGCAGGAGGCATGGCGACACTAGTGAACTGGTTTGGAGCTTGGGCTGTTTCTTACACTTTTAACTTCCTCATGTCTTGGAGCTCTTATGGTAAAACTAGATTACCTCCTTCACTTTTTTGTATCATTGTATGACACTTCCTCATGCATGGCAATCCTTGAAATGAGAAAAAAAATGTTTGCAGAACTTTTTGTCTATGCTATATCATTCACACTTGTCTGAAATTTTTACAGGAAACTCTTAAATCTTTCATAACTGTTTGCAGGAACGTTCATCATTTACGCGGTGATCAACGCACTGGCCATTGTCTTTGTCATCGCAGTGGTGCCTGAAACCAAAGGGAAGACACTGGAAGAGATCCAAGCTGTGGTCAATCCATAGTTGAATAGATTTTTATTCTCCTACATTTTGATTTCTATGTTCCTTATCTTACAACTCAAGGACATTAAGTACCAATCTTGAATGCTTTTAAAAATGCTTTTTAAAACTGTTATATCTTTCTTTCTTTTTTTTTTGGAAGATTTCTCAAATATAACTCAAAACTTGATTTTAAATACAAAAATGTATCACAACTCAAATCAAATGCAAAAATAACTTTTCTAGTGAAATTACAAACATTCTCTCATGACAAAACAAAAAAAAACAAGATTGTAATTTACTACTAGATTTTGACCCGCGCTTGAAAGCGCGGAAATTTTTTTTGATTAAAAGTTTATATAATTAAGTTTTGTCTTTATTTAAAATATTTTTTGGTATAAAATCAGTAATCCAAAATTTGTGGTGATGATTGCTTTGCATTAGTTTTTAGTTTCAGTTTTTATTTTTAGATTTGGTTATAGATTTTGGTTTTGGTTTTTAATTTTTAAGTTTCTAGTTTTGATTTTCAGCTTTTGGTTTGGGTTTTTAGCTTTTAGATCCGCTGAGTTAGTTTGAACTCATAATTACCAACAAACAAATCTCAAAGAATCGAACATCTAACTTAAAACTGAAAAGATGAGAATTTTTATTTTAAAAAAAAGAAGTTTATTTTGTGTAAACAAACAAAACAAAAGCAAAATATAACATGCGTTTTCAGCTTTTGGTTTAGGATTTTAATTTTTAGATTTGGTTTTTAGTTTTGCTTTACATTTATTTTTTTAAAAATCAGTAAATTATTTAAGAAAAATAAAAAAATAAACTATTATAAAAGTTACCATTGAAATTTATCAAGATGTGGGAACCGAAATTCACACTTGTCGATTTCCGTTAAATAAGGAAACTTAGGAAAACCCTAATTTTCTAGAGGAACCGGATCTCTGCGAAAGCCAACGACAAGTAACCAATTAAATGCGGAAAAATATGAAAAACATAATAAAACGAATTTATAAAGAAAGTCGATCTTATTTCCGATTCGCGTAAGAGCGTTGCGATCATTACAAGGAATTACAAAGGCTTTGGCCGCAGGGGCCATCAGC
>CAKOAT010181044.1:47524-105353 GCA_932364175.1 Eruca vesicaria subsp. sativa
CAAGGGAGCCTTAGTAAGCGCACCAATCGTGCAACCACCAGACTGGGAGCTACCTTTCGAGATCATGACCGACGCAAGCGACTTTGCAGTTGGAGCAGTGCTAGGCCAGAGGAAAGATAAGAAGCTCCACGTGATTTATTATGCTAGCAGAACACTCGATGAAGCTCAATGCCGCTACGCAACCACAGAAAAGGAACTCCTAGCCATCGTTTTTGCCTTTGAAAAGTTTCGATCTTATCTGGTGGGGTCTAAAGTGATTGTGCACACAGACCATGCCGCATTAAGATACCTTCTCACAAAGAAGGATGCAAAACCCAGATTGCTCAGATGGATTCTTTTACTCCAAGAATTTGACCTTGAGATCAAAGACAAAAAAGGGATAGAAAACGGCGTAGCAGATCACCTTTCACGCATGAAAATTGATGAAGATGTTGCTCTTGACGACATTTTACCCGTGGAGAATGTTTACTCAATCAGTTTGGGATACGCGGCGGAGCAACCGTTCCGATCAGCTCGCTCAACGGTACCAGAACAGCTAATCTGCGCTATCAATAAGCAACACCCCCACCTTCCATGGTTCGCCGAGATAGCTAACTACCTTGCTGCAGAGAAAGAGCCTGTTAAGTTTACAGGTAATGACAAAAGGAAGTTTCTAAGAAGCGCCAGGCATTATTTTTGGGATGAACCATATTTGTACCGAAATTGCAAAGATGGAGTGTTCCGACGGTGTGTGTCAGAAGCTGAAATTCCAGGGATCCTCTTCCATTGTCACGGTTCCTCCTATGCAGGCCATTTTGCAACTTTCAAAACAGTCTCAAAGATTCTCCAAGNCTTTCCCAGATTTGGAGTACCCCGTGTCGTTATTAGTGATGGAGGAAGCCACTTCATAAATAAGATCTTTGCTTCTCTGCTGAAGAAGAATGGAGTCCAACACAAGGTAGCAACACCATATCATCCTCAGACCAGTGGCCAGGTGGAAGTATCGAACAGGCAGATCAAGAGCATCTTGCAGAAAACAGTCAACACAAATAGTAAAGATTGGTCGCTCAAGCTGGACGACGCTCTCTGGGCATACAGAACAGCTTATAAGACACCGATAGGGACCACTCCCTACAACCTGGTGTACGGTAAAGCTTGCCATCTTCCAGTCGAGTTGGAGTACAAAGCTGCATGGGCTGTGAAACTGCTCAACTTTGACATTAAACCAGCAGCAGAACGGCGATCCATGCAAATCCATGAGTTGGAAGAATTGAGACATCACGCCTATGAGAATTCAAAAATCTATAAGGAGCGTACAAAGGCCTATCATGATAAGCGGGTCATCAGAAGGGATTTTCAACCAAAGGATCAGGTGCTCCTTTTCAATTCCCGATTGAAACTGTTCCCTGGTAAGCTACGATTAAGATGGTCCGGTCCATTCACCATCAAAGAGGTTCGCCCTTATGGAGCAATTGTGCTATTGGACACAAAAGGCGACGAATACGTTGTCAATGGTCAACGTCTAAAACCTTATCTTGCTGAGACAACCATCGCAGAGGGTGAAGAAATTCCTCTCAGCGATCCTGCTCTAGCCTAACAAGCTAACCAAGTCAAGCTAACGACTTAAACCAAGCGCTTGGTGGGAGGCAACCCACTGGTACGTGTATATACTTTTCTTTTCTTTTCTTCAGTTTTTGGTTTTCTTTAAAGTTTTTTGCAGATTAAAATCAGAAAAGCCCGAGCTACTTCCAGACGCACAGTTGTTCCACTCGCGGAGCAGCTGTTCTGTTCAGGTAAGTCTCGCGGGACCCAAAAAAAAAAAAATTTAAATAAGGAAATGGAGGAGTGGGAGCGAAAAACCCTAATCCATAGGGAGTGGCCCACGATGTCGGTTCTATTTAAGAACCACTCTCTCCTCTCCTCTTTCCTCTCCATTTCCGCCTCCCACAACCAAGAACCCTAGAAATCTCCTTCTCCTCAATTCTCAATTCTTGTTTAAAATTTCCGGATTCTTGCTTGTGGAATTACCTCTCTTGAAGTTTTTGCAGGTTTCTCTCCTTGAAAGGTAAAAAGGCGACATCACTTCGTGATTCTCGGCTCCCAATCACTTCGTGATTCTCGGCTCCCAATCACTTCTCATCTTCTTCCTTTGCTCTGCTAGATCGATTTTTTTTTTGGATGTTCATCTAGAAAAATCGACCATTCCTCTTGCTGTAGGATCGTTAGGATTTTATGAGTAGTGATCGGATGTAACTGTTTGGAACTATCGGATAGTTAGGTTTTGAGGAACAACCGATCGAATTGTTTGCTTTCGATTTCCTTATCTCGGTTATTTCCTCTGTTTTGTATCTTATGGGATACTAGGAGAAGTTCAGTAGAGGAACACGCTGCAATACGACATCCCTACTTCCTCCTATTTATCCCATTTGGATTGTGCTAACTTTTTCGTTCAACTGTTCCTGCAGATGCCTCCACGACGAGCCAAGGCGAGCGCAAGGCCACCACCTCGGACACTCCGTGACGACCCGGATGACGACATGATTTCCCCCACCTACCCGTGGCCGCGCATTGAGAACACCGAGATCCCTCTCTTTGATCCTCATATTCCAAAAACTTCTGAAGACCGGTGGGATATTGGCGCTTCTCGCCGGTATAATGACCTTCTCCGCATCCCCATCCTTCCAACGCGTTTTGTCAACGCCATGGACTTGCAAGCGCTTGATCTCCAAGAAGATTTGCACGCGTCCTTACATGCCTTGGGAATAGCCGATCTCTGCTTCATCTCTCACCACCTCTACCCTGATCTGGTGCGACAAGTGCTAGCAACTGCAACGCTCACCTTCTCAACGCCTGACTATCCCTGTTTCGAAGAAGCCTACTTCACTTTCTTCGTCGAAGGCGTTATGCGGTCAGTCTCTTTGGCCACAATTGGAGAGCTTTTTGACATGTCCGAGGAGTACACGGGCATTTCTTTCCCCCAAGAAGTTCCCGCCGGAGCAAGCGTTCTGGAAGTTCATTGCGATGGGAGAATTCAAGTCGCGAACAGCTAATCAATCCCACATCCGTAATCCTGTCCTGCGCATCACTGCCAAGGTCCTGAGCAACTTGCTTTTCACTAAGGACCAGACTTCGAAGGTGCACCGAGGGGAACTACAGATGCTGTTTGCCGGTGTTGCTGATGAGCTTCGCGATGCTAACGTGGGTATCCCGACTGCCACGATGACGACCAGCCCGAGTTACGTGCTTGTTCAGATGTTCGAGGACAAGAAGGCAAGGGTGCAAAAAGGGACCCTTAAATAGGATCGTTCTGGCAGTTTGCTCACTCCGATCTTTCATCACCTGGGGATCGACCTAACTAAGTACACATGCAATGAGACCCCAGCCTTCATCGACACCTCCTACCTAGTCAACTGCCAGATCATGCGTGATGAGACCACCTATAGCTTCTTGGGTCGAAACGGGAGCATCCTCTACTGCAAGCTCCCCAACCAGGACATCACTTCACTTAGCGATGTGCAGATCTGTTTCGACCCCGATCCCGAACACTTGTGCCCTGACCCGAGAATGCCTATTCCGCAGACGCCTAAAGAGGACGTTGGTTCTACTGGAGACGGTGCCACTTCTGATGACCTGGGTCCACTTGCAGACGATGCAGATGATGTTGCTTACTGCAGGTGGATGGTCGACTCACAGCGCAAGAACAACAGCCTTCTGAAGCGTGTTCTCAAACTTCTGACCGGCGGTTGTATGGGCGCACCTACAACATCTGGGCCTCAGCATGGAGCAACTGCAGCGGCCACTCATCTCCCCGGTAAAGAACCCGCAGGCACAACGGTTGGAGGGGACGAGACCCCATTTGCTACACCTCGTCATCGGAACAGGCGCTACCCCGGCCAATCCGACAGCGATGAAACTGACTAGGCAGTCTCCTAGCTCTATCACCATTGTCTTATCCATCTAGACTCTTTTTATTTTTATCTTTATTTTGGCCTTCCTTCGATTTATTTTCTCCCCAGGGATGGTGAGAAGTAAGTCTGGGGGAGGCAAGTATCTGCTACTAATCGTTTGCTTTGTTTCTTATTTTTGCTTTGAGTCATTTTGATGTTTTAAATCGAGTCAGTCCAAACTTTGTGGGAATCAGGACCTTATTTTGTGATGTTATTAACCACCCTCGTGCTTTAATTCATCTTATTCAGTGACCTTAGCAGAAGGCAACAGACACACATGCAGATCCAGAACACCCTGACTTTACATCAACCTGTTCTCCAGAAGCTTTCAGCTTGTCGAGGTTACTCTGAAAGGACTCAACTCCATCTAACTTAAACTTAATCTTGACTANTTGTGATGTTATTAACCACCCTCGTGCTTTAATTCATCTTATTCAGTGACCTTAGCAGAAGGCAACAGACACACATGCAGATCCAGAACACCCTGACTTTACATCAACCTGTTCTCCAGAAGCTTTCAGCTTGTCGAGGTTACTCTGAAAGGACTCAACTCCATCTAACTTAAACTTAATCTTGACTATAATTCTTCTTATTGTGGGCATTATACTAGGGTTTAACGTGATTAACACTCAGGACTTCTTATTCTTTTTACCCATCTTGCTGATCCTGAGTGGCTAGCTCATCTTTAGCTAGTACCCACCTTGAAACCTTTAAGCCTTTATTTCGCCCTCATGCATTTGCTTTTCAGTATCTTATGTGCAGATATGTGCAAAAGGGCCGGAGAGGAAAGGATCGACACAGTCTCTTACTCGTTAATGCTACAGAGTGTTCTGTGAGAGAACATGCGAAACCAGGGAGCGACTGCTCCGCTGTGATACAGTAGGAGAAGGAAAGGCAAAAAGAATCAAGAACAAGTATGAAGTCAAGAACACCAGTGGCACGTCAAGATCACCAATGTTACCTCCTTCTTTGTCACCATCACCACTCAAAAAAAAAAAAAAAAAAAAAAAAAAAAAAAAAAAAAAATCGAAGGAAAGCGTTCAATAAGTTGAAGAGATGAAGACCATGCAGATGATTGACTGTTCCACAAGAGGAACAGACGATTGATCGGATCAATTGTGCAAGAGGAAGAGCAGGCAAAAACGAGTAGGGGCTGTGGACATCAATGGATCTATCCTCTCTTGCAATTTTGCGCGATATCCTGCATGCTCTTTAAAAGTTGGTAACCCTTAAACACTGATTAGCCTCACTTAAACACTTAAAAGGCCTGTTCATACCTAGACCGTTCTTCCCTTAATTAATGCCTACAATGAGAAGCTCACGCTACTCTTAATGAATGTAAGGAGTTTGGTCTGGAAGGGGTAACTTTTGCAGGTCTGAGATACAGAGTATGGAATCGCTTGAACAGCTTGTCAGTGGGGTTCATGGAGAAGGATGTGCTGTCTTAGTCGATCTGCTTATATGGTTCAGAGATTTGTGGTTAATGTATGGTTGCTGAAAATGAGCGAGTTCCCACTCTTTCAAACTACTTTCCCTGTTTTGGATACTTGGCTTGTTTGAGGACAAACAAGAGTCTAAGTCTGGGGGAGTTGATATATTGTGTTTTTGACATAGAATAGGTATTCTCTACTAATGGTTTTAATTTTTTATCGAGTCTTTCCAGTTGTTTTTAGTCATTACAGGTTGAAGAGTTCCAGAGATGAGGAGAACGATCGTGTGGAAAGAAAAGAGTAGAAAGGAATCTGTTTTGAAGATTTTCTTGAAGCGAACAGTCTGGCAAGATGTTCCCCTCTGATCAGAACAGTTTGTCAAGATGTTCCGCGACAATCTAGGAAATAAAGACTCTATCTCGGGATTTGCCCTAGTTTTCCCTTCTTTTCTCTTCTGCCGCCTATGGCTTACTATATATTCTTCTTTTATTTTTCCTAGGCTTTTTACCTTAGTTTTTACGCAAGAAAGACTTGAGAGCTTTGATTTTGAGCAATTGCTACNAGATTGTCTACATTCATATTCTCACCTTAATGCTTGCATCGAATTGATCACTTGTTGCATGAACCAAGATTAATTGATTTAGCTAACCGTTGATTAATAATCTGATACGAATTGAATGAGCTTAACATCCCTAGTCAGCGAGAGTAGATATTAGGGTGTTTTGTGAACTTATCGGACTTGATCTCTAAGGCTTGCTGTCATGTCTTCTTCCAAACGACAGTTTAGGTATCAAGGCAGTTCTGCAAAGGCGATCAACACCACGACAGTGGGTTGATTCAAACTGAGTGATCCGAGTTTGGACTCGTGAATATTGAACTTGAATAGTAGCTCGGCTAGCGAACTCCCATCCCGTTAGGAAACCCTAGACTATCGCCTTTAACCTCTTGAAAACAACCTTCGTTTGTTACTTGTCTTTTAAGTTATTTCTTTTACTTTAAAAACCCCTTTTTGTTTTAGCTATATTTTGATCCCATAAAGATAAAGTGTAGGCTCGTCCTCTGGAATTGAATCTAAATTTATTACAACTACACTGTTAACTTGACAGTAGACAAAGATCCAATTTTAGTGTATCAAAGGGTATGGCGAAGATATAGACGAGAGCTTTTGAGTGGGCTGGTGTATCATGGGGGCATGTCGTTGGCACTTATCACACTTTAGTGAAAACTGCTCGCAATCATCCCCGATAGTTGGCCAAAAGTATCCATATTTCTTGATTCTTATGGCCAGGGATCTGCCACCCGAGTGGCTTCCACACGATCCATCGTGGGTCTGCTTTAAGATCGTGAAAGAATCTTTAGGATATATGCACAAGATATAGGGTTCACCTAGGCTTCGTTTGTACAGATTTTCTTCCATGATGCAATAACGCGAACTACGGGCTTTTATTTTCCTGGCCTCTCCTCTATTTTCGGAAGTTTGGCTTTGTTGATGTAATTATAGATCGGGATTCTCCAGTCGGCTCTTCCTTCGATTTCTTCTTGGAAGGCTTTGTGTGCCGTTGAGTCAGGCTCGTGGTCTGCTTCTTTGAGGGTAGTAGATGATTTCCCTACCTTTCTAGCTCGGGAGCGAGGTGCACAACTCCTCTCGTGCCTTTTCGACATTTCGACGTTCTCATGGTGGAGGTCGCTGAATATTTCTACGTCTTGAAGCGTTTCGTCGATGATGTCCTAGGTCGCACCCCTGGCCTTGCTTCTGGTAATGATCGTTCCTATCTGATGGTGGCTGTTTTCCGACGAGTTACGCCATTTGCATGATAGATCAATGTTCGGCTTTTCGATTCCTTCAACTGGTATCACTATTTTATCGTGGGATTCGAGGTTGACGCCAGCGCGGCGAGGGCATCTGCCTTGAGATATTTTCGTGAGTTCGAATTTATCAAACTGTTCTGCGATTTCCCGCAAGACTTCGAGGTATGCTTTCATTCTCTCATTTTTTTTGCTTTGTATTCCTCGTGGAATTGGCTCGTGACCAATTGCGAATTGCTGAAGGCTTTTATTTCTTGGGCTCGATGCTTTGGGCAAGTCGTAATCCGGCGATTAAGGATTCGTACTTGGCTTTGTTAATGGAGGTGCCGAGATGATTGTTCGATTATTTCTCCGTTTGGGGATTCGAGCTGTATTCCGATTCCTGATCCTTTCTTCGAAGATGCGCCATCGACGTATAATTTCCATCCTTTCGAGTAGACATTTGGATCGACTTCTTTGGGAGCGAGGTCGAAAACGAAGTCGGCCAGAACTTGAGCTTTAGAACTGGTCCGAGGCTTATAATCGATATCATAATCGCTGAGTTCGATCGCCCATTT
Organism: Eruca vesicaria subsp. sativa; assembly: GCA_932364175.1. NCBI lineage: Eukaryota > Viridiplantae > Streptophyta > Magnoliopsida > Brassicales > Brassicaceae > Eruca > Eruca vesicaria. The sequence goes on from CAKOAT010181044.1 coordinate 55,244, forward strand.
AGCCAATCTCCCTGATTGGCTCGGGATATGGAGAATGGTTCGTAATGGTTGAGATGTTATTACAGTGATCGAATGTGGTTGGAAGTATGGCATCAACTTCCTTGCAGCTGTGATGACTGCTAGGGCCAATTTTTTCATCGCGGGATATCTTGTTTTGGCGTCTATAAGGGATCTGCTGGTATAATATATCGGTTTTTGCTCGTCGCTTTCTTCTCAAATTAGCACACTGCTGACCACGTGTTCCAACGTGGACACGTATAGGAACAGTGTTTCACCTTCGACTAGTTTTGACAACATTAGAGGCTGGCTTATATATGCTTTGAGTTCTTTTAATGCACATCGCATTCTTCATTCCATTCAAACTTTTTGTTCCCTTTCAGGAGCTTGTAGAATGGGAGACACATATCGGTTGATCTTGAGATAAAGCGGTTCAACGCGGCGATCTTTCTGGTTAGTCGTTGTGCTTCTCGAACGGATTTTAGCGGTAAAGTGTCTATGAGTGGTGTGATCTGTTTAGGATTAGATTCGATTCCTATTTCTGTCACCAGATATCCGAGGAATTCTCCCGAAGCTACTCTGAAGGTACATTGGGTCGGGTTTAGTTTCATTCCAAATTTATTAAGGATTTGGAAACATTCCTGGAGTTGGAGGACATGGTCGCTCGCTTTCGATGACTTGACGAGCATGTCTTCGATGTAGACCTCCATCGTTCTACTGAGCTGTTCGTCAAACATTATGTTCACTAGTCGTTGATATGTGGCTCATGCGTTCTTTACTCCGAAAGGCATTACTTTGTAACAATAAGTGCCGCGTTCGGTGATGAAACTCGTTTTCTCTGGGTCCATCAGGATCTGGTTGTAGCCAGAGAAAGCGTCCATGAATGATAGTAGTTCATGTCCGGCTTTCGCTTTTACCAGGTGGTCGATATGTGTCAGTGGGAAGCTTTCTTACAGACAAGCTTTATTGAGATCGGTGAAATCGATACAGATTCTCCATTTCCCAATGGGGTTGGCTTGTCCGGGTATTGGACTTCGTGTATGGAGCCAGTCTTCAGCAGCTTATCGACTTTGTCATTTACGGCTTTCGAACGTTCGGGGCCTAATTTCCTTCGTTTCTGCTTGACCGGTCTGTGTGTGGGATCAACATTTAAATGATGAGACGTTATCGCGATGTCGATCCCATGCATATAGGAGACCGTCCAAGTGAATGTCTTGATGTTCTCTTTCAGAACGACAAGAAATTATGCCTTATCCCCGAAGGGAGGTCATTTCCGATATTGACGCATTTATTAGGGAATTGTTCGTCGAGTGGGATGAAGCTTGATAGGCCTTCTTCATTTTTCTTGATCGTGAGGTCATGAGTGGATGGGATTTTCTTCTCTCGTGGATGTATTTTTTGAAACTTTGCTAGGTAGCAAGCTCTAGATCTCTTTTGCTGCTATAAACCGTTTTCTCTCCGGTGGGTGACATGGATTTCACACATTGGTGGTAGATCGAAGGGATCACCCTCATTTTATGTAGCCACGACCTTCCCAAGACGACGTAAAAGTGCATGGGGTGTTCGGAGACGGCAAACTTGGTTTTCAATTCCAAATCATGGACCCTGGTCGTGATGGATACGGTCTCCGAGAATCGTACTTTTCTGCCGTCGAAGTCGATGTGGAGATCCATATCTCGGTTGACGGTGCGGAAGCTTTGGTCTATCAATCGAAGCGTGTATTGCGGGCTGATATTATCGACACTATCCATATCTATGAAGGCTCTTGTTACGGTGACTCCGGCGAGGTCGATTGTGATGACCAGGGCGTCATCGTGTGGCATATCGAGCTTAATTGTTTCATGCTCCTAGAAGGTCAGAATTTCTTTTCGGACCAGGGTCTCCTTAATGACGGTGGTTTCTCCTTCAATTCTTGTTAGTTGTTGAGTTTTTGAAGAGGGAATCGTCTCTCGGTGTGGAGTTCTCCTTTTCGATGGGCCGCCAGTATCACTGTTGGATGGTCGTGTTTTTTATAGTGACGCCATGGTGTCGGCTTTCGATGAATCTCGTTCGGGTGCTTTTTTCTTTTGGGATAGCCGGATCGAGTTTGGTTGGGATCCATAATCGTACTTAGAAATCCTAGATCGGGTTCTCAACAAGGGCGTTTTTTGTTTATCTTCCCCACAATCGGTGCCAAAGTATAGATCTTAAAATCCATACTAAGTATTTTGTAGTGATCGAGAGTTTAATCAAGGGAAGACAAATGATGTGGGCAACGATGCTCTTAAACAAAACGATACAATCAGAATACGGTTGACAAAAATAGAATTTATTGAATATGGGATTCGATACAAAGTAGTAAACAAGATCGAGAACAATAATGAAAAGTAGAAATTACAAGCGAACTAGAAATCTATGAAGTGAGGTCGATGTGATTAGTGATAAGCTCTAGGGTTTTTCTTGTGTCCTTTGTACTCTGTCTAGCTCCTTTTTATAGCCTTCTTCTCCTCTAAATGCTTCCACGATCTCCGGAGTCTCATCCCGACCTCCTCGTGCTCGTTTGACCACGACACGATGATAAGACGTGAGCCTGGGCCTTATTGCGGCCATTGGATCCAGCCTCCGTTCTCGTTTTGTTCCATGAATGCTTCGCGGGCTCGCTTGCTCGGCTTCTATCTTTAGCTTCTAACGGATCTCATATTATCGAATTTAATGGGTCTGGTTTTGGGTCCAACATCCATGTATCTCTAAGACTAATGATCAAACACTATAAATTAGACCATTGTGTCAGAGATCCCCATTTGAGTGACTAAACTAATATTATATGTTGTGGTTTCAGAGCGAATTACGGGTTTCGCTTCCCAATTTGTATTCAAAAAAAGATCACACTGAAAATGAGATTTCAAAAGGGGTATAGATATATAACATGGATCATTTAAAGAGAAGAAGGGGCCAAAAGTCATTAAGCTTAACGTATTTGTATGTTTTGAGAAGAAGAAACATGTGTATCCTTTGTAACTTGTACGTGAAAGAGAATGGAAATATGGGTATTAGTTTGCCGTTTGAAGTCCAAAGTGTGCATATAAGAAAGAAAGAAAGATGTTGACCCCAAAAAAAAAGAAACTGAGAAAAAAGGTTTTTTTTCAAAAATGACTTAGAACTTCAAGTTATACACAAAAACTATTTTTTTTTTGGACATTTCATTTGTCTTATCCTTCCCAGAAGTTTTGATTATTCACGAAAATGTCATTATTTTTTTCTTAAATGAGTGTTTTATTCTCTCATCCACATCTTCAACAATTAATCACAAAAATATCATTGCCATCAATTCATCCAACAACCATGAAAAACCAAAATGAAACTTTTAGTGCATCTAAAAACAAAATTTACTCATTCATTCTTATATATTATGCCCAAAATATACTTCTCTCTCACTTTTTTTATCTATATTCATACAAAAAATCCAATCTTTTTTTATTCTAATTTTTTTAAGGGTCATATAGCCATTCAAGCTTACAATTTTGGGTCATTAACGATTGAGTAGTTCTTCTGGTGAAATTGTGTGTGCTTGGAGAACTAAGCAAGTTCTCTCAGGCGTTGAAAGTAGGAATTGTATTTTTTTCCAGATTTGTTCGCTAGAAGACTTACGCATAAAAAACACACAGGGGTTGAAAGTATGAGTTGTATTTATTCCCAGATTTGTTCGCTAGAAGACTTCTGGTCAGAAAATAGGTAGTTTTGCAATTGACTTTTTGTGTGTTTATTAGAGAAGACTGTCGTGGAAGTTTTCCAATTTTCTTTGATGGAAAAAAGACAAGAAGACTTACATGGAAGTCTTCTCGGATAAACATGTTAGTTTTGTAATTGACCAATCTATATCAGAAATTTGACTTTCTACGAAAGACTTCCAGGTAAGTCATGGAAGTTTTCTCAACCTTTACATTAAGTCTACTCACTATCGCTGGAAGTCTGAATAGGTTACTTTTGCAATTGAAAATTTAAACTTAAAAAATTTAATTTAAATTGAGAGACTTTCAGGTAAGTCTTCCGCCCGAAGACTTACCTGGACGTCTTCCAAATTTTTATGCCGTGATTCTGGTCAAAGAAGACTTACATGTAAGATAATCAAAGAAGACTTACATGTAAGTCTTCTGACGAAATACTTACCTGAAAGTCTTCTTAACAAAAGCCAAATATAGTCAACTGCAAAAGTAACCTACGCAGACATACATCGATAGAGAGTATACTTAATGTAAAGGTTGAGAAGACTTTCAGGTAAGTTTTCCGGCGGAAGACTTACCTGAAAGTCTTTCTTTACAAATTTTCAATTGCAAAAATGATCTAAATGAAAGACTTATCTGAAAGTCTTCTATGGCAATGTATAATAAACTTTCATTTTCTTAAAATTAAAATGAATTTTTAAGATTTTATTGTTAATTCATGTGTTTTAGACAATATTTGAGGTTCTGAATGAAATTCATAAATTAATTGGTGATAATTATGAAGTTATCGACATTCATCTTTTTAATGTTTCTAGCTAATATGAGAAGGCTTATTAAGAATTTTTCTCGCATAAGACTTCCGCAGAAGACTTCTATGGAAGTTTTCTCGCAGAAGACTTCTATGGAAGTCTTCCACGTTCGTTTTTGTAAGCTTGTATTTTTAAGAAGGTTAAGTAATTTAAGAAAAGTTTTTTAACTTTCATAAGTTTTAAATAATTTCAAAGAGATTATAATGTGTACATGAAAATGAAGTTGGAAGAGTTAACCTACTCATCATATCTTAGTGTTTATAGTTACAAAATTTATTAATTTTACTTCTTAAATGACTTTGTTGATTTTACTTTTTAGAAGTCAAAAGTGATGAATAACTACTATAAGTTATTGAGAAGAATTTGTTTATAGTTACAAACTTATATCTTTTTGCAGAGTATATGAGATCCAAAGATGAGATGAATTACACAATGAACATCATGTTTTGAATCTAAAGACCATTGAAGTTTTTTATTTCATTGATTTGTAAAAGTGGAAAACAGATTGTTAGCACATATATTACATCTTGAGAACCATCATTACTGAATTTTACAAACATAGAACCATACTTTTATTCTACTCTTGTTCACTTTAATAATGTCAAGTAATTTTGGACAATAAACATATTTACCATATTTTTCATTAAGAATTCTTCAAATTTACAAAAAAAAATCATAACTAAGAAGTACACATACAAATCACAAAACAGACCACAAACAAAACTATTATAGATCATCCCTCCACAAAAGACAAGCTTGGACTCCACTTGATATGTAAGAAGAAGTCAGAAGACTTAAGAGGATTTAAGACGACGTCAGAAAACTTAAGAGTACGCCAGAAAACTTCCAAGAAAGTTTTCTGAAAGTCTTCCAATGTCTTACTCAAATCTGAAAAAACCTCCAAAAACAAGATAAATTAGTAGGAAATACACAAGGAAAAATGGAGAAATTGATATAAAATTTGTTGTTTTCATGTTTAAAGAGATGTTGGAGAATTTTAGTTTGGAAAAAGATAAGAGCTTTATGCAACAAGAGATTACTAAAGGAAGAAAAATCAGACATGAAAACTTACCAAAACGCTCAGATCTGTTGTGAAAAAGGAGACATGGAAGAAGACTACGTCAGAAGACTTAAGACTACGTCAGAAGACTTAAGACTACGTCAGAAGACTTAAAACTACGTTAGAAGACTTAAAATTACGTCAGAACACTTAAGACTACGCCAGAAGACTTCCAGGAAAGTGTTCTGAACGTCTTCTGAAAATCTTCCAATATCTGACTCAGATCTGAAAAAAACCATGCATATCTAAAAACGTTCAAATGACATCAAAACAAAGAAAATTCAAAAAAACAATGTTAGAAGACTTCCAGAAAAGTCTTCTAAATGTCTTGTGAAAGTCTTTCAATATCTAACTCAGATCTAAAAAAAACTGCATATCTAAAAACGTTCAAATGACATCAAAAGAGAGAAAAATTCAAAAACAATGTTTTAAAGCTTAAATAACAACTAAAACAGTCACATTATGTTGAATCTATAATTTATTAGATTCTAATATATAAAAGACACAAAATACATATCAAAATTTATAAATATACCTTTAGTGAAAGATGACAACTATATAATGAAAAACCTGCAAAAACAAGATAAAATAGTGAGAAACACATAAAAATGAGAAATTGATATAATGTTTGGTGTTCGTTATGGACGATTATGTGGATGGGCCATAACCATAGACCAAGACCAAGAAGATGGAGGCCCAATCATGACAAGTATGGTCGTGACCCATTGGGCATATAGGCGGCCAAGACTTTACATTTAGTGTTGTCTTGGTTTTGTATGTTTTCCATTTATCTCTTCTTGTAAGTCCTTATATAAAGAAACCTATATTCATTCAGTAATAATACACAAAGAATTCCCCATTACTTCTCTCATTCTCTTCTTAGTTTATAACACGTTATCAGCACGATAGTCTTACCAGAGCTAAGAAGCCAACCACCAAAATCGTATCTCTCTCTCTCTAGCAGGCGGCAGCACCAAAACCCTAATTCTGGCCGCATCTTCAAAGAAACGTATCTCCCAAATCGTGTGTACCCAGACAACGAATCACATATCAAATTCAAGCTCTCGACGAGAAGAAGCTACCAGTTCAAAGAGCGTCTCAATCCGATACGAGACGCGTCCTCTAGCTCAGAAACAAACCGGCGGATGAATTTTCTTTTCTCCTACCCGAGAAACCCTAATACCGGCTCAACTTCAAACCGATTTATCTCTTAAACCACGAGGACCCAGACGACGATCTACATATTAAATTGAATCTCTTGAAGAGAAGAATCCACCAGTCCAAACAGCGTGTCAATCCGACATCGGACGCGCCCTCAGTCACCAAAACAATCCGGCGGACCAAATTTCCTTTTTTCCATCCAGAAAATCCTAACAATTTTCCTTTTATCCGAGCAGCCTTCTTTCACCTCCCTTTTACTCGATTTTTACTTTCCTTTTGGCTAAAGAAAACCCTATTTATTTTTCCTTTTTGTAGGTGAAAGTTATAGCTTAAGCTACAAGCCACCACAAGTGTCAAGAAACCATAGCCACGGCTCCTTCCCTCTCTCTATGCGGCTAACTCCTTCTCTCTCTATGATACATTAGCTGATTTATGAATATATTGTTAACTTATGATTTTAATATGATCTAATACTCCTTGTTTAATGTTTCATGAGCTGAGAGAAGCCCTAGCACGTGGAGAAGCAACCACCAGCCGCCTTGATCGAGAAACCCTAACAGGCGGCCACTCCTCTCTCTCTCTAAAGGTGGTCCGGTTACTAATCTTCAAACAATGGTATTTCTATAAACCCTAATTAATAGAAACCAATAGGTATGGAATCAATAAATCTGTGATAGGATATCGGATAGATTGATTGATTGTTTGAGAACATAGAACCGGATGATAGGATTTAAAATTTGGTTGTTTGAAGAACCATAAACCCTAATCTTTAAACTGGTTTGTTTGATTGATCATTAAAGTTTTTAAAATTTGTTCTTGTTTGATTGAATGATTGATGATCTGAGGTTTTAAGGTTGATAGTTTAAATTGAATATCTAAAGGGCCTTGAAACCCTAATTACCACAATTAATAAAATCAGGGGGAGAATTGAGTGATTGATTTTGATTAATTGATTGGTATTAAGTTGTTAGAATCTGATTATAGGAATGAATAGAATTGCTGGAACTAGTTTTGCATCATATTGTTGAATGAATTTTATTGCATTCACCTTGTTTAATAAAACCGACCAGCATATAGTTATTAATGTCATTCTCACCCATTCCGACCAAAATTGAGCCATATGAGTTTTGAATGACCATAGAGAGTGTGTCTTTCGTTTGTCCACACCATGGTCATTGTAGTTACGAGTATGGTTTGGTTTGTGGTCGTAATGTAGTCAAGAGAATCACAATGTGTGTAAAACCTTAATTGTGTTGTTATGTGATTCTGATGTTGAAACTTGCAAACCTTGACTACACAGCTCTCAATCTCTCTTGAGATAATTACCTGCAGTGGGCTCTTGATACTAAGGTCAATTTGAGGTCTAAGGGGCTTGGTGATATGATCACCAAAGGCAACAATGAGACTGAAAAGAATCAGTATCTCACTATGGTAGATCCATTAGAGCTTTGGACCGCTTTACAGCGACGTTATGACCACCATAAAACGGTGTTGCTTCCAAAGGCTCGAGATGAATGGAAGAACCTGAGATTCATGGACTTCAAGTCTATGGACGAGTTCCCCTTATATACTGACCTGATCTCGGCCCTATTCTTGGCTGAGGCAAATAATGAGTTCCTGATGAGTAACATTGAGTTGAGACCTGCAGGATCAGCAGCAAGTACCGGAATCAAATAAGGTTGAACATGATGTTCCCAAAGAGAATAATTTCGCCCATAATGATATGAGACCACACGGCAAGGGTCGTGGTGGATACAAGGGGATTAATGGTTGTGACAACTACCCATACAACCGTAGGTCTGGAAACCACAATAACCGTGGTTGAGGTTCCAGCTACGGCCGTGGGAGAGGCCAAGGCACTGGCCGTGGCCGAGGCGGCACGAACAAGCCGTCTTACTCGACCATTAGAGGACCAAATCAGTTTCTACATGGTAATCTCGTCCATACCAACCAGGTAACAACCGTGGTAAGGTTCAGGGATGAGATCATGGCACAAGCGAGGACGAGGCCGCATGAACTCACCCGGTTTTGGCCGTGGTCGAGGACGTGGCCGATGTGTGCCCTATTAAACCAAATATGATTTGTGTCATAAATATGGTAAGTGTAATCACTGATGTGGGAGTCCTAGCCAGTGGCAGCCCCACATGATCTATGATTCCGATTATAAGGCTGATAATGATGATGAGCTTGAAAGAACTAATATGGATTATAAGATTTCTGATTGTCTTAAGGATGAATCATGACTAATAATGGCATTTAGGTTTATTTTAATTTTTATTGAATGTTTGCTTGAATATTTGCATGAATGTTTGATATGGATTTTGGTGTTTGAATTTATAACATGAAAGTCTTATTTAAGATTTTTGTGAGTTTATAAATTCTTATGTATAGTATGATGAAAGAAGAGATGAGTACCCTTGTACACTTGTGGTGTATAGTGGATCAAGCCATACTATACTTAAAGACAAACGTTGTGCCAACTATTGCAGGCGTGGCCAGCCTTATTGAGGGCCACGGCCATATTTTCGATCACCAATGGCATTAAGAGAGTCTTAGAGACTATACCTGCAATAGCTACTGATCTAGACTATGCCAGAGATCAGTATGATAAGAGGCAAGAGATATGGTAACCAGAGAGGTATACCCACGAAATTTCACTTTATGGCATTATTGGACTAGCCATCCAGATTTTGGAAATTTGATGCAAAGTTTGATATCGAAAAGAGCACATAAGAGTTGTCCCATAGTATCTCACGTTTGTGTTACATGTACACAAGGGAAACTCAGTTAGGCTACAATGTCTCAAGCATCACGTGATCATAGTATGTCCATGAGGGGGAGTGAGGACAAAACCTTGATCCATGAACATACTACAATCCGTGTGACATAGTCCATGACCATAGTAGTAGACTTAGCTGGCCGAATTATTTATACTACAAAGGCTACTACCTAATGCTTGGAGTACAATGAGTTACATGTATAAGTTGAAAAATGCATCAGACCATACAAATGAGCATAGATATTCCCATCTCAGAGTAATACGGGTCATGACCAGACATATACAATCTTAAGAGATTTGATAAAACCACCACATAACATATGTGCTTCTAAGATAGATACTGAGATAAGGATTGGGAATATATGTTGGATAGGAGTATGAATTTCTCCTAAATGTTCTTAAGAAACCTTGAGCCAAATATGGGTGATTAGATTATGGCCAGGTTCCGACTATCCAACATCAAAAGGAGAAATATATAAGCTGGATAAAGAAAAGTATGACAAAAGAAATAGAATGGTATTGACCATCAGTGTCTTGGCAAGATCCTCGGACTAGAGTATATGATTTAAGACGTCCAAAGAAAGAAAGAAAGATTATGCAAAGCTAGCTAATTAGATGCAAGACACATTGACCCGAAAAAAGAGGAAAATAATGTGTAAAGTCATACCAGCTTAGCACCACGAGATTGATGTCCTAGAGAGACACTATCAAGTTGCTAGAGAGTGTATTCGATAAGAAAAGGAACCTCGGAAAAGAGAAAGGTGCATAGAGTATGAAAACCGAGGTCATAATGGAAACCATCCCAGACATAGAAAATGGTCGACCAAATATAAGATACCATACAATGGGATTTGGGACGCCAAAACACCAGGTATTAAAGGTCATTAGATTGCAATCAGTTATGTTATGTCTGGAGTGCAATGGAATGCAATGGAACACATAAAGGGTATCGATACCAATGATGTATTTTCATATGAGAATGCGCAAGATAAGTAGCACTTGAATATAAGATATAAAGCGAGGATCATGAACCCACGTAAGAGTACTCACTCATAAAGATAAAGATAGAAAGAAAACCGTGGGGTTAGAGTATGTAAAGAGTGATGGGCATATTGGCCATATAGAAACGCCATCAGATAAAACCAGTGATGAATAAAGTCTTGTGAGAAAACCGTGAGACAAAAGGACATGACCACGTGGTCTAGAAGTGTTCATGTGCCTTCTTATAACACTCAAGCATGGCTTGATGACACAAGGATACTCACAAGAGACTAAGGAACAAGTTATAAGGAGATATGCTCCAATGTGGTGGAGGCTACTATGTAATTCCGAGTTTGACAAAGTCTGGTCAATAGANATATGCTCCAATGTGGTGGAGGCTACTATGTAATTCCGAGTTTGACAAAGTCTGGTCAATAGATTGACATATAAGTAAGTAATGAGTAGCATATGGTTCACTGGATACACAATGTTAAAGGTACCAAGAGATATAAGAAAGATGAGAAAGAAGTTCTCAAGAACAGCTTTGTTCCTAAGCTGTTTATGGACTGAAATAAAGCAGCTGCATATTGATAAGACTAAGTAAAGAGTTCTATAAGAACAATTAATATCAGTCCATGTGCAAGATGTATGGATTCCTTGTGTTTATATTAAACCAACCCACAGAGAGGTTCAATGGTTTTAATAATTCTTAGACGGGCTATGGCTACAATGACTTGCAGCAGAAACCATGGCCGTGTGTATGTGTATAGACCAGCACGCCCTAAGTGACATGTGAGATGGTCACATGATAAATCCTTGTGTTCCCTTGATCTCAGCAAGATAAGCTATCATGTAGCAGTCCATAGACACGTCCATACAAAACAAGGCAAGTGGGACTGCACATATATACATGACCGTAGAAGGAAGTACCAACCAGTTTGTGTTTGGTCAAGGTCTATGACCTAGTACATCTAGATGGACGTCATAAGACTGGAATAGGAATGGATGTAAAGGTATTGGACGTGGTCTAATGTGTGTGACATTGAGACAAGAAAGATTGGTAGCCATGAATAAGGTCCATGAGTGTACTTGGTTGTAGAACCGTAGTTTGATAAGATTGTGAAACTCATTGCATTAATGATCATTGATCAAGTCATGATCTTAGACACTTATGGGACACATTATGGACGTGTATAGATAAAGGTTCATGGTACCGTGCCCTAAGGTTCATAGTATGATGAAACATATCCGACATAGTATACAATAAAGGTTTACATCCCGTCCATGCATCCACATGTTTTAAGACATGAGATTTTCGAGCATTGCAAGATGACTCAATATATTAAGGTGTACACGGTATGGCAGAGGCCATATGATTACTAGAACCGTGGGACATAAGAGGACTTATGAGTAATATTTGATCGTTGATCAAAGGGTCCATCCGAGTACTAGTCAAGTACCATCCGACCAGGACATCCGTCCGACTAGGAGATCTGTCCGACCAGGACATGGAGTGGTCAGTTGTGATGATGCACGACTGGACCAAGTCCTAATGGAGTTCCAGAAGACATAGAAGACGTTCAGCCCAAAGTAGTACTCACACATGAGTTTTTCCAGAAGGTATTAGAAGTTCGAGTTCGGCCCAGCAGCAACCTAGCCGACCAGTTTTCTACCGACCAGATTGGAATGCATCAGACATTTCAGTGATGCATTCATCAGGGGGAGTATCATGTGTTGTACTCTTTTTCCTTGTCTGAGGTTTCCATTTTTCCCACCTTGGGTTTTTGGTTTTCCTAGAGAAGGTTTTAACGAGGCAACATTAAGTATGGTACAGGCCCATATGGTTAGCCCATCCAAGGGGGAGTGTTATGGACGATTATGTGGATGGGCCATAACCATAGACCAAGACCAAGAAGATGGAGGCCCAATCATGACAAGTATGGTCGTGATCCATTGGGCATATAGGCGGCCAAGACTTTACATTTAGTGTTGTCTAGGTTTTGTATGTTTTCCATTTATGTCTTCTTGTAAGTCCTTATATAAAGGAACCTATATTCATTCAGTAATAATACACAGAGAATTCCTCATTACTTCTCTCATTCTCTTCTTAGTTTATAACAGTGTTATCAAATTCAAATAGTTTAGAGAGAAGTTATAGAATTTTAGAGTGAGAAATATTACATTTTTGTTACCTACATTTGAGAGGAAGAAAGATAATGTGTAAATTTTTATTTATATATGAAGACAAAATTTCAGTTAGGTTAAATATATTCGATACATAAGACTTTAATATAATGGAAATCTTCCAAGAAGTCTTCTAGAGCCTAAATTTACTATTTACCCAAAAGACTTATTTTGAAAAATTTACTATTTGCCTAGAAGACTTACTTTTCACCTAGAAGACCTACTTTAGGTGGGAAACCTAAATTATTTTAAAATTTTAAGCGGGAAAATGTTGTTAAGACTTACTTTGAAGATTTACTATTCGTCCAGAAGATTTACTATTCACCTAGAAGACTTACTTTCGGTGGGAAACCTAACTTAATTTAAATTTTTAAGCGGGAAAATGTTGTTAAGTCATCTAGTAAGTCTTCTAGTATATTATATCTTCAAAAATTTAAGTCTTCCAAAACCCTAAAATCAAATATAGAACTAAATCACATACAAAAACTTTATGAAACTTAAAATAAACTTATAAAGTGTTTAATATACATAAAACTAAACACATATAGCTAAAATTTACTTTTTTCCACAATCAAACCCTAAAAACACATATAATACTATAACATAGTTACCAAACCCTAAACCAAAAAATATCATGACTAACTTACATTCATCCATCTGTGTTGAATAATTCAATTTTACTAAATCCAAATTTATAGGGTAATTTTGTCAGATAGCCCTCTTTTAAGTTTTTATCACAAAAATAGACCTTAAAAATTAAAATGACCAAAATAGCACTTTTTATTTTGAAAATTTTAAGTTTTTTAATTTTTTTTTTAAATGCGAAACCCTATCTTCAAAACCCCACTCCTCAACTCTAAACAAAAAAGTCTAGGATTAGTTAACCCAAGGGGTATAAATGTATATTTAATAAAATATTTAAGTGTTATTTTGGTCATTTTAATTATTAAGGTTTATATTTGTGATAAAAACTTTTTAAGGTCTATATTAATCATTTTCTCAAATTTATATCACTTACAAATATCTATAAGAGAAAATGACTAAAATAGACCTAAAAATTTTTTTTATCGCAAATATAGACCGTAACAATTAAAATGACCAAAATAGCACTTATATATTTTATTAAATATATATTTATACCTCTTAGGTTAACTAATCTTAGAATTTTTTGTTTTGAGTTGAGGAGTGGAGTTTTGGAGATAGGGTTTCGAATTTAAAAAAAAATAAAAAACTTAAATTTTCAAATTAAAAAATGTTATTTTGGTCATTTTAATTTTTGAGGTCTATTTTTGTGATAAAAACTTAAAAGAGGGGTATTTAAGAGAATTGCCTTTTCTTATTTAAGGGTCATTTTACTATTTAAAAACTTAAAAGAGACTATCTAAGTGGAATTTCTCAATTTTTATTATTCATTAATTTAACATAATTGTTAATATTTTTGGAATTTGAAATTTGGAGGCTAAACTCTTGAGTATAAAAAACATTAATGAATGATAGGTTGGAAGCCTCCGTTGGAGGGCTGGATGAAGATTAATACAGATGGTGCGTCACATGGTAATCCGGGACTTGCTACAGCCGGTGGAGTGCTGCGAAACGAGAATGGCGACTGGTGCGGTGGGTTTGCTCTTAACATAGGAAGGTGCAGTGCTGCTCTAGCGAAACTATGGGGAGTTTACTATGGGCTTGTGATTGCTTGGGAGAAAGGGGTGAGAAGGTTGGAGGTTGAAGTTGATTCAAAGATAGTGGTGGATTTTCTCAATACTGGAATTGAAGATACTCATCCATTGTCGTTCCTGGTACGTTTGTGCCATGGCTTTATGACAAGGGACTGATTGGTCCGTTTTGTGCACGTGTTTAGGGAAGCTAATCGCTTGGCTGATGCTTTAGCTAACCTTGCTTTTTCATTTCAATTTGGTTTTCATAGTTTTGATGTTGTTCCAGTAGAGGTTGTTACTTTGATGCAAGAGGATGTTGTTGGCTCGTTACAGTCACGACAAATCCGGTTGTAGTCTGGTTGTTGTTTAATAAATTTGGGAGTCTTCCTCCCAACTTCTTACCAAAAAAAAAAACCATTAATGAATCGAATCACTAAAATAATTGGACTACTTTCATAAGTAACGTCGTGCCGTTTCAAGAATAAAAATAAACGACAGGTAGTTCTGTCGTGTAGATATCAGCATATACGGAAAGACTTGGTTGCTTTAACGAAAGTATAAGCAATCTCCGTCGTCATCTTCCGCATTTAACTCTCATAAAAGCTTTTGGGTTGATATCGTCTTCTTCGATCTTCAAAAAACCTTTCTAATTTGACATCGATTCGAAGTAAAGCTGTATTCAAATGGCGTACGTGGACCACGCGTTCTCGATATCGGACGAGGACCTTATGATTGGGACTTCGTACACCGTCAGTAATCGCCCGCCGGTGAAGGAGATCTCCCTCGCCGTGTCTCTCCTCTTGTTCGGAATCCTTGGAATCGTCTCCGGTTTCTTCATGGCCTACAACCGAGTCGGCGGCGATCGAGGCCACGGTACTACCATTTCAAAACTAGCTTTACATAAACCTAAACTCCATCATCATGATTTCATTGATCAAATGATTTAGCTAGGCGCCTAGTGATGATCTCATCTTGTTTTTTTGTTTCTTCTAATTAATATGAATATTTTGGAGAAGCTGTGTGTGTTTTGTGAAATATCAATAGTGATCTTCTCTGCATTGCTTAAAACATCTTATCTAGATGCATCTCTTTTCTGCTGCTATGTTTAACGAAGCATCCGCATCAGATTCTTAAAATAGATTGTTGCTCATTTCAACAAGAAACAATTACTTGTTTATCATTTACTCGTCAATAAGATGTAACGTCTTCTTTTTTACTTCACTCTCCATTTAAACACTAAGCGGGTTGTAGAATACTAGAATGTGAAACAATGAGATTTATCTTTGTTTTTTTGAATATCAATATAAGTGTATTCCTTTGGTATCATCTTGATTGTTTCCAATTAAGAAATGTTTTTTTTTATATATATGCATAATTTTGTAAAGCATGTGTGTGTTTTCGATATATACTCATCTTCTCTCAAGTATCTTCTTCATGCATTTTGGTTTTACACATATGTTAAAGAAAGCATGTTTATTAGCTTATCTCCCTTATTATCACTGCAAGAAGCAATCACTTGTTTCTTAGTGTCACATCTCTTGGCTTCTTTCTCACTCATTAAACAAAAAACAGTGGAGATGTGTGTACAGGTTGTAGAATATAAAACAAAAGATACTGGCTTTTTCGATTTCAAGTAAATTTATTTGGACTAATGATTACTCAAGACTCACTCCTCTCTTTGTTGTTGTATGATTGGTGGCGGTGGTGAAACAGGGATTTTCTTCATTGTCCTTGGGTGTCTTCTGTTTATCCCGGGCTTTTACTATACACGGATTGCATATTACGCTTACAAAGGATACAAAGGTTTCTCCTTCTCAAACATACCCTCCGTTTAACACTCCTCTTTCGTACTCAATGTATAGTAGTAGTAGGTGGTGGTTGTTGTTTCTGAGGGCAGGTTTTTAATGTACTTCTCCTTCTCTTTAGTGTGAGATCTTTTCATGACTTGAATGATCCGTGTTTGATATGTAATCTCTTTTGATTTCTCTTTCTCTATGTAAACATATACACTACTTTATCCGTCTTAGAAAAACCATGAAATGCAGTTTTAGTTGATGATACAAAATTCTTTTCAACACATCAGATGACACTTCCCAGTTTCAAATTTATATTGGTCATGGACCAGTCCTGCTTCTGGTTGCTCATTATTTCCACAGCAGCTTGTGTAACATATAGGCTTCCAGCCTGCAAAGTTACCAGTCCAAGCCTTTGGGAATAAACATCAAGCAAATGTCAAATGGTTTGGTTCTAAACAGCAGCAACGAGACAGTAAGCTGTCGTTGATGCTCTGGTTTGGACAGGAACTTTTGTTGCAGCTATAAACTGTCAGAAGAAAGAAACAGACTGAATATCCATATGTTTTGAAGGGCAGAAACTAACATAATGCTCTGCACTTGTTGGCTATATATTTTGAAGACAGCTTTGTATCTCCAGAAACTCCAGAGCTCATTTAAATTAAAACAATCAGCCAGCCCTCTGAAGAGACTCAGGCCGTCTCACCTTTAGAAACTAACAAACCGTGTCGTTCTTGAAAGTTTCCAAAACAGCGCGGTGTTTGACAACTTTTATAAAATCATTTAATATGTTTAAAACCCTAATTTGGGACACAGGTGGTATCTTAAACCCATCTCAGAATTTGATTTGAGGGACGATAAATCGGAAGGAGGAAGAAGGATGGTTTGGTTTCAATGCGACGACTGTGGAGCTAGTCTGAAGAAGCCAAAGCTCCCGGCTCACTTCAGGACGTGCCATGCCTCAAGGGTCTCCTCCGTCTTGCTTCTTCTAAAACCTAATAATCTCTCTTTGATGATTGATTGATTCTTCTGTTAAATCTCTTCGCTATTTGTTGTTGTTGCTAATCATATAGTTATCGTGCATCGACTGTGGAGAAACGTTTGGGCGAGATAGTGTACAAGGTCATAACCAGTGCATTACCGAAGCTGTAAGTAGTTCAAAACTAATCTACTGTTGAACAAGTTGGCTTAGGTGATTATATGTTCTTTGGCTATGTCTTGTGTGATAAAAGAGATTGTTTTTTCTTGTGTTATTTTAGGAGAAGTATGGTCCAAAAGGGCAGTCAAAGACATCTAATGGCACACCTGCAAAGCCAAAGGACGGCTCGAAGCAACAACCTGACTTTGATATAAATGTTGGCTTATCCAATCGGTATCCATGGTTTTGTAGGTAACTCACTTCGTTCTACCTTTCTTCGATTTAAAATATCTTCTACATTCTTCTATACGGTTTATGTAGATTTGTTTTGTAAAGAATGTGTTGTTGTTTGTGGGAATTATCATGTTGTTGATATCTATTATTTGGTTGCAGCTTATGTAACACAAAGGCTACAAGCCAGCAGACTTTGCTTGCCCATGCTGATGGGAAGAAACATCGAGGAAAAGCAAGAAGCTTTCATGCTAAACAACAAGCCTCAGAAACCCCTGTGGTGGGAGATGCAACAGAGAATGCTTCTAATGGTGTTTCGGAAGAGAAGAAAGATGATTCACTTGTCTCCTCAGACCCGCATGTTGAGAAAAAGAGAAAGCTAGAGACTTTGGTTGAAAACAACGGAGAGGTAGTTCAAACGGAAACTGAAGTAAAGAAAGCAAAGAAGCAGCAGGGCCATGAGAAGAAAATCAATTGGAAGAAGTTGATCACATCCGCTTTGAAATCTGTATATATCTCTATCAACTCGTTGACTACTTGCAGTATCTATCAATGCAATGGTGAACTACACAGTGTAACACATCTATGAATCTGGTATTTGATACAGAAGGAAGATAAAACTTTGAAGATGAAGAAACTGAAGAAGCTCGTTTTGGAATCTCTTGTGGATTCAGGCATTACTCGAGACAAATCCGACGTCAGTGAGGAGATAGAGCTAAAGGTCAGTCAATCTCATTCTGCCTGTTTCGAAAGATGCAACGATCTCTTTTTAAATTTGTTTTCACTTTAAGAGCCTTTTGCTATTTTCTTTCTTGCAGGTGAACTCGAGCCCCAGATTCACTGTTGATGGCAAGTACGTGAAACTTGTGGCTAAAGATTGATTCGGATTTCTTGAGACAAGCAACTGTAGTAAACATTTCCCGACTCAATATTGGATTTCACCCGTCACATTTTTGTCTTGTGATTCGTTAGCATTACTCTCTGTACCAAGATTTTGGATTCTCATTAAGAGCATATGGTAAAACCCTGAAACAGTTCTCAAGTTGTGACTTTTTGATTCGAGTAGACTTATAAAGAACTAGTATGGTTAGAGGTAAGGATCATGATCTTATTACATTTACTTAATATATAAATGATATTTTGCTTCAAAGGGCTTTATTCTTCTGATTAGAGTAAAAGATTCAAAACAGAAACACACCTAATCATGATATTAAAGACTCAAGAGTATACACAGAGTGACCTTGTTGATCGAAGGAAAAACTGGATTTTATTAAGAGCATAAAATGTATGTACAGAAAAGGTAATGGTTCTGAGGTTATGAAAACTAAAAAAAAAAGAAAAAAAGAAGACCCTCCATATATATTTGTATATATATATCACTACAACAGAGTTATAAGACGGAAAAGAGCCCTAAGAAGAAGATGAAGTAAGAATCTATGACCTAATTTTCTGGAGCTAACATACGTTCAAGGAAGCAAAACTTGTCTTCTACCTTTCTGGTTTTCTTTTGTTGTTAAGAAGTATAACCAACAAGACTATACAGATATAGATGGAGTGAGAGTGAGAGGTAACCTCAAAACTTTATATTCAGCCCTGCGAGATCATCCATTGGTACTCCAAGAGTGAGAGTGAGAGGTAACCTCAAAACTTTATATTCAGCCCTGCGAGATCATCCATTGGTACTCCAAGCTCCGAGATATCGAAATCCTCGTCTTCGTCCATGTTAAACCATGAGCTAATATCACCTGGTTGCGCATCAAACTCTGGACCTCCTAAGCCATCTGGTATTTGCAGCTGCGAAAAGTCTAGAATGGGCTCTGTATCCTCCAGTGCCTCCAAATTATCATACTCACCGTTTGCTTCATTTGAGTTCGGTAATGGTGCTTTGGGTTGCTCCAGGATCCTAGAAGATGAAGATATCTGATTTGTCTCCTGCTTCGGTTTTGCTTTCGGTTTTCTTTCACCCTTGGCATTGGACAGGGAAGGCCGGCCGATCTTATTGGTCCTGCTTCTAGATGAAGCTTGCCCTTTCCCATCTCTGTCCCTCTCACTTCTCTTTCCCTTTGTACTACTTGATAATTGTGTTCTAATACCAACATCATCAAGCAGCAACTCTCTCTTCTTGACCCCATTGGACCAAACTGTATCTTCTCTCCATGTCGTTTGCTCTAGTAAAGAATTTTCAGCATCAGAACAATTGGCATAGTTCTCCAAGTTCTGCCCAGTGCGTGCCAACGAAGAAGAGCTTGGCTGTGAGCCAATAGGTGCTGTCAGGGAAAAGGACACAGGGATTCAAATTAGTAGAGCGAATATGTATGAAATAGAAGTCGTTATTTTAGTAAATATATCGTACTTGAAGTCGACGGATTATCCTCCTTGTCCGCAGGAGTTGTTTCCAACCTGGCGATGAACTTATCTTTAATCTCAGGATCACTGAAGCAGCTTTTGCCCGTCTCTTCGAATTGATTGCATCGTTCAAGCGTCCTTTTAACAAACGCAGATGCAGCCTGCCTTGATATCTTGTTAGTGGAATTCTTTCCACCAACGGTGTGATGACGCCGACTTGCCTGTGGTAGAAAAAACGAGACAGAGTTATCAACCAAGAACATTGGAGTTAAGCAGATAAGTGACTTTGCAACGGCTAGGGAAGCAAGAAAAAAATGCTGGATAGGAGCCAGTTTCGGGAAAATTAGTTTACCTTGCTTTTTTCATATGCCATCTCGATGAGTTTATCATAACCAAGCTGATCTAACTCCCTACGTAAAGGAAAGAAGCACAAGATCAAAAAATCAAATCATAATCCATATCCAGAAAGGCAGAGTAAGGGAAAATTCATACTTCTCTTGAGTTTCTCTCATCTCTATTACAGGCTTTAACAGCCTATCCGCCATCTCTTTCTTCTGAGAACCCTGAGAAAATAACATAGAGACCATCAAACGGTGTTTTACTCTGGAGAAAGTAAACATGGGACATACAAATATTGCTTTTTGCCCTTTTACAAGGATTGCTTATGAGAAGTCAGAATCCACATAGAGTACTTTATAAACCCGCAAGGCAGACAAGAAAACCATAATAAATCAATATAGTATTTGATGAGAAAGAGACCTCCTTGCAGATAGCCTCCTCCAACTTTTTAATTTCGTCAACGATCCCTTCATCCTCCACGTTTGAGATACTAGGCTGTAAGAAAACACAAAAGAACAGCATATCAAGTTGCAAGAAACTTCAGCAAAATGCACATAGCAGTAACAAGTTTCTCAATAACTAAGATACTAAACTGCATACCATTGGTTCTAAGGATATTCCAATAGACTGCACTTCCAGATAAATCTTTTCATCTATCCCCAATTTATCATATGGAATGTCTGAGAAGTCAATCGGTGAATGATCTGAAAATTTGCCATTGTAGTGGTAGGGTGCTTCATCATGTTCCAGCCTTTCATTGTTTCTAAACCCATTATTCATAACACTGAATTCTGAGTGGTCATCAAGATCATGCATGGCCCCAAATCCATCAACTTGTAGATCTTCATTCGAGTCCTCAGAAATCAAAGCTGATAGCAATCTATGGTATAGTGGAGAAGCCTTGGAATCCACACTGCTAGTTGAAAGTTCCTTAGGATATAAGTCACGGCTATCAAAGTCAGGGGATGTCAGCACAGGTGAAGGACCCATGGAGAAGAGTTCTCCCTGAAAACGGATGAAAATGCAGTACATTATTATATTAACTTTGTAAATAAGTGTTGAAGTTAACATGCTTGGTGCTCCGATTAGCTTCCGTAACGCCACAAATGTTCATAATCTATCAAATCATGTACTTTAACAAGTCCAACAGACACTTGACGCCATTTCATTTTACCTTTTTGGGATTCCCTTACCTTTACATTAATGGGGTGCAGATAAATACGTAAAGAGCAAGCATAGTGAAATTATTGGTACCCATTTCCATGTACAAGTCCAAACATTAATTTCCCTTGTAGCAAATTCCTAACCAACTACACTTGAGCCAGAAAGAAACCAACTAGCCTATTACATAATTTACATTATTATTTCAGAACGTCAGGTGTAAATAGTTATAACCCAATAAAGATATATCTGTCAAATACCCTTAACAATGATATCTGAGAATGAAGTAAAAGGTTTCACCTGGTGCTTCATGAAGTTGATATGATTGTCGGATATAAAGCAAAAGTAGCGGTCCATTTGCTTCCAGAAAGAGTTGGGAAAATTCTGAGCTGCACCAATGAGAAGACAATTCAATCTAGAAACAGAAGTTGAGTATACAAACTAAAAGTGAAGGAAGAAACGATATTTTACCAGAATTTACGGCTGAGTTAACAGCCGCTTGTAGCTCCTCATGGCCATCATCTGAACCGGCAAAGAAACGCAAATAATCCATAAATTAAAGGGCAATTCTCTCAAATAGAACTTTTTAAGTTTTTATCACAAAATAGAACTTTTAGTATTTTAAAAAAAAAAATTAAAATATGAAATTCTATTCCCAAAACTCCAGTACTCAACTCTAAACAGAAAAGTATAGGATTAGTTAACCAAAAGGTATAAGTGTATATTTACTTATTTTGAAAAAAAAAAATAAATTATTATGGCCATTTTTACTTTTAAGGCCTATATTTGTGACAAAAACTCTTTTAGGTCTAGAGAATTTCTCTAAATAAAATGAACAAAATAAATAGAAATCTAGACAAACAGAAAATTCTTTTAAAACGAACTTGTTTTACCATGAAAATCCAGTGGTGAAGCATTTGCTGCCGTAGCTCTCTGACGTTTGTAAGCCTTGCGATCAGTTAGTTTCCTAGTGGGTGGACGACCCACCTTACTGCACAGAATTCACAAAGAAGTCTATGAGATAGACACCATGGAATCCAAAAAACTTCAAAAACGGAAGAAATAAAATTAGAGGCTATGGTTAAAATAAGAATGATCTCTACCTTTCACTCTTGTCCAAGATAGCTCTTGCACTGCGAAGCTGTTTCGCTGTTCCAACATTCTTAAGTTTCTCTACTCCCTTTGGGTTGAGAGACCTTGTGGAAGAAAAGCCACGGCCCGTCCTTCCTTGCCTTCTCACACCATCCCCAATCTCTTCACCAGAAGCAGTCTTGTTACCTTTTCTTGATTGTAAAGCAGGGATAGACACTTTAGGAATATTCTGTGCAACTTTCCCATCAACCTCATCAGACTGTTTCCCCTTGTAATTAGACTTGATCTCAGGGGGACCAGATTCTTCACTTTCTGACAAAGCTGCTGTGGAGAAGCTGCTTTCACCTCTTATTTTCAGTTGAGGAGAAGCAGCTGGCGAGCGTTTATAAAATCCAAACTCAGTTTCACTACAACCAGCATCTGATATATTATCGTAGGCATCATCCTTACTAGAAACAATAGGAACTAAATTCGTCCTTCTTGCTGGACGGGATATCTTTTGTGGTCTTTGACTGGCCCATTGAGTGACAGGTGGTGACGAAGACCTATCTGATGTCATACGCTTCCGATGCATAACCCCTGACATTGGTGGTGGTTTATTTGTACAGCCAGAGATATCCCAGTCACTTGGAGATGGAGTGTTATGGGGTCCTGGAGACAGTTTTGGAGGTAGCCCTGATCCTGATCTAGGCCCACGAAGTGAAGCATTTCGTATTGTGTTTGAAACTAGACTTGAGGAATTGATTTCATCTTGAATATTGGACCTTCAAAGAACCCAATAGAAGTAATAAGGCTAAAGAAATCAGGAAGTTGATATGGTAAACTGAAATTTTATAATCAATGTGCATGTAATTTATGGATGTGAAATGATAAAAAAGATTCAAAATGTGTGATTACGGATATAACACATACTTGTTGACAGCTCTTAGATTCACCCTTTCCTTATCTGAACCTATGGATCGTTCTCTCTTCTCAGCGCACAAAGAATTTTGATCAGAATCGAGCCTTGACAGTGGAGAATGCCCAGCCAAGCTCGTCTGCTGAGAGAGGTTATCAAATCTGCCATATCCAGTAGCTCCATTACCAGCCGCTTGCCTACAAGAATAAATTAACAGGATATTTTAGAATAACTATTAAAGTAAACAGAATCCAGTTGATCGACAGGAGGTGAGAAAAATAAAGCAGAAGTAAACACAACAACGTGATGAGTTAGATCAAGTGAAAGAATCCCAGCATAATTTGAACCCTTGAAGCTATAACCTACCCCACTTCAATGAATTAAATAATCATCTGCATCAAGGTCATATCTTCAGTCAAAATACCACCAGTAAAATTGTTAAAACCAAGAAAGATATTGTTGGCAGAAGTACACACCTCACACTCATGCATTTCTAGCATACATAAGTTTTTAATGGCGTAAAATCTCATCAATCCAGCACATACTTCTATAAGTTCAGATAAAATCACGCAAACTAAAGAGATCGTGAAGGGCAATTTACCCAAGCTCGTGACATTACCACTTACGCTTCTTTTCCTAATAAACTCCAAACAGGGAACAGTAAATGAAATGGAAAGTAGTACAAATACGAGACCTTTATAGGAAAATATGCAAGCTAAGTACATCTAAGCAAAGTAAATCGGAGAACATGGCAACAATCAATAAAAATGATAGTACGTATCAGCATCAGACATTGTAATGTTGCACCAAAACGCTATCGTACATACAACAGGTCATACCTTAACATGTTCGAGTCACCATTCAACCTCGTCCGGGAGTCACCCATTGACTTCTGCTGTGTGCCCTGCTTCAAGTCTCGGTAACCATTAACCAGTTTATTTGTAGCCAGGTTAGGATGACTGTCCGTTTTAATACAGGAGCGTTTTTTCTTCATCTTTGACTTTTCCCAACCATCAATACCAATTGAAGTTTGATCTTCACCCCGAACTGCATATTGATTTTCCGGCCGCATTATTTCATTATCTCTGTCTAGAGCAGCTGACTGCCGAACGATAGAATTGCTTCGAACATCCATCTGCACCACAAAATAAAGATATTTAAGATTTTTGAGCAACAATTATGATGGACTTACTGGTTATGAAAACTCAAAATTTAGGAAATAACATCAAATGCAAAGTGTTGTTATAAACCTCCATGAAAACATTTTTAAAAAAGTTAGTTTCATCTTATTAAATATATTCGGGTCATAACAGTATCATGATAAGCGAGAACCTATTAAATATAATATTAACATTCCTTTACATAACACTTAAATTTTCATGCAATTCGAAATAAACAAATATTGGTACTTTTTGTAGCAAATTGCTTCAGGTAACGAAGTGTCTATACTTTGTCCAGCCTTTATACCAGAAGAGATCAAAAGACTAAATGCAATAAATATGCGGACAGAAAAGTGCACTATAGCACATGAAGCTAACTTGTTCAAGCACGAACCAAGATATCAACTAAAACAACTCCATACGGGTAATATATTAAAGGAAGTTTTGTCAGGAATACCATCGAAGTACGTGTTCGCTTATTTGGAACACCACTTTTAGGTCGTTCATCCAACTTTTGCTGGTCAAGCTCAAAGCCACCATCCAGGGTCTGACCTTGAATACCCATTTTACCAAGGCCGGATCCTGATACCAAGCGATCACCAGCAGAAAACCCTTCTGGTCGAGACCTCTTTTTTGTAGGCACACTTGGAAAAAACTTGTTAAATACAGAAGAAGCTTCGTTGAAAATTTTTACGCGCTCCCTGCGACCAAAAGAGTAAATTATTGCCAAAGAGTAACTAACTAACTAACTAACTTGTGGTTGAAGTTAAACTACCTGGCCTTGACATTGTTTTCGCGCAGACCAGCTTTTAGTCTTTTGATCTCTTCTGGAATGAACTTCCCTTTCACTCCTGTACTAGGAGACTCATCTCCTTGTATTCCAAGAGCAATATTAACATGGCGCTTAAAGTCACCTTGACGAATAGACTTGTGATCGGCGGCAACCACCTTAGGATCAAAACGCAAACACTGAAAGAAATTCGTTACATCGGTTTGTGCTAGTGGTGAAGTGCTGTTTGGATGAGATGATGGGACAGGATGTTCACGAAAGCTACTTGATCTTTCCATCTGTGCGGCAAAGTTAGATCTGTATAGAGGCCTATCTAGCGCCGCACCGGAAGAATAATCAAACTTCCCAGGTGCTGACATTCCCTCAGCTCTCGAAAGTGTTATGTTTTATTAGTAAATAACTAAATACACAGTGGAGTATGAAAAGCTGTAGCACATAAATGCTAATTATTATCAGATCTCAAATAATTAATTTAAGGTGCACCTGCAATGGAACATAAACATCAGTAAACGGCTGAGTTGGGAGAAAAAAACAAATCCCAGTGTAGAATTTAAAAATGAAAATAATCATGAAAGTCATTTGATTAACACAGTCCAACTCTTGAAAAGGCCCAAAAGTAGAAAAAAGGAAGAATCTATATGCGATTAATCAGGTTTCTTCATTGCATACATTTAGCTTCCTAACCGTTATTCATTATGACCTTTAGCCAGAACCATGCTCATGTTTATAAAAGCAAAGAATATCTTATTCTAAATACTGAGACCAAGTTAAGAACTAAAACCAATAAAAGAAACACATTAATTGACCAAATTAGAACAAAAAATAAAAACCTCTACTTAAATTTGGAAGTGAACCAAGCAGATGCTAACGAAGCCTTAAAATTCGATGAACTATTATTTCCTTTACTAATATGATGATATCCAATTGATTTGTGCTTCCTCCAATTTTCACTTCCGCTTAAAAATCACTTAAAACCCAGAGACGAATCGAAAAGTATAATTCCTTAAATCACAGCTACTCTGCATTGCCCACTACTTATGAAAATTAGATTCATCAAACTCTTTTCGCAAGCAAGCTTTAAGTAGAAATTTGAACTGATCATATACTAAGATTGATGCTTTTCACCATAATTTAACTTCAAAAAAGATCAAGCTTTGAACTCACGAACTAAAAGAGGCCCTTGGTACCTCCAATTACATACCCTCGAATCAATTTTATAAGAATTTCAGGAAGAATTAAAGCAGAGATAAAAACCCTAATAATCAGAATTTAAAGTTGAAAGATTGAAAAACATACGACTCGTCGTACCTCAGAATCAAAAACCAAGACGTATTCAGGATTTAGATCGTTTCGAAAAGAGCTCCAAAATCGAAATTCAAGCAACGGCCACGAGAGGACGGATCGCAGCGGAACCAAGAAGGGAAGGTCTCTTTGTTTCGTTGCATCGGCGATGAAACTCAAATTACGAATTTACCCATCGTATATCTACGGAGGTACGAAAGCAAGGGTAAGTTGGTAAATATACGAGCCGAGCCGCCTCCGAGCAAGCTATATGGGCCGCTCCTCTGCGATTTTACTCTTCACAAAATTATTAATCACTAAATTTGTGTTTTGATAGAAAACATAACTAATCTATGGATTCTATCCCCTTCTTATTATTTGAGGAGAACTTTTAACATTAAACCTTTTGTTCATGTGTTATTAACCATTATGCCATTACTTATGTGGCATCACCACAATTCACCTCATTGCCTTTTTGGAATAACCCTTTCTTAACTAGAGATATTACATTTCATGCCATTGAAGACAAACCTATATACTTTTATTTTATTCATCATATACCTCTAAATATTTATCATTAATGAATATTCGAACATTACTTCATTACGTATTTGACAATGCTATTAAACATTCATCATTTTTTTTATAAACATTCACTATGCCCGGGTTATCTTCATTATTATAAAATTTATACAATATTCATTCATTAATATATTTTAATATGACCCGCACAATAGAGATCGAGATGTAATGTAACTTTATAATATATTTCGAATATTGAATAAAAGACCATTTGTTGTTATCGTATTTGATAATGGTATTAGTCAAATATGTAACTTTATAATATAAGTACGTAATGGTGAATATAAAGTTACATTACATATTAAATTACATATTACATATTAAAATATAATAATGAATGTTGTTATCGTATTTGATAATAGTATTAGTCAAATACGTAACTTTATAATATAAGTAAGTAATGGTGAATAAATACATATTTATAAATAGAAAATATAATAAAAATTATAATATTTATATTATTTTAAAAAATTTGAATTACTAAATACCTGTGAATAAATGTTGTCTTGATGAAAAAATACAATGAATCAGATATATCAACCTTTGTAAATCTTTAAATTACGGAAAGTATAATTTCCCCCTTCATACAATTAATTTGGAAATCTTTAGAATCAGGAAAGTTATAAGTATGAGATTAAAAAGAATTTAAACCACGCGACCAACCTTTACACACAAAATTAATATTATGAGTTACATTAAGTAAGTCAATCACGTATTTTAAGTAAGTCAATCACGTAATTTTCAAATTGACGTATTTTAATTTTAAAATATAATATTAATCATTGATTTATATAATTACCGATTATATATAACTTTATAATAGAATTTTGAATGTTGAATAAATATTTTTTGTAGTTATCGTATTTGACAAATGATATTAATCAAATGTTTATTATAATGCAAATTCCAGTAAAAATATTATTGACATGTAAATAAATGTATCTCAAACTATATGTTATCTTTATCATGGTATATATATCTACATATAAAAAATCACTTTGGAACATATTTTTATATTAAAAAAAATCTAAATGATTATTGTTTCCTATAATACATATGAAATCACAATCATGTCATTATGATAATGGCCACACTTGATATAAATGGTAATTATAATAAATTATGTCATTATGATTTCTATTATACATTATGATTCTTTTAATACATTATTATGTTTCCTATAATACATATAAAATCACAATCATGTCATTATGATAATGGCCAAACTTGATATAAATGGTAATTAACATATATTATGTCACTAATTTATTCACTCAAAATGATTATATTCCAAAGAACTATAATTAAATTTGCTTCCTCTCTTGATTAGTTCTTACCAATTAAATTCAGAGACAAGAACAATTAGTGATTCTACACATAAATATTATCAATCAGAAGATATAAAATTAGGGTAAATTATTAACCATAATCATAAATATCAAATATGGTTAGTTACTAAGCAAAATATGAGTCAGTTTTAATTGCAAAATAATAATAGATATTATTTGAGTAGCGTTTTTACTAAATATATCAAATATGGTTAGTTGCATACTTTTTCTGTTTTAGTATAATCCATGTTTTAGAAAAAAAATTATTTCTAAAAAATAGATATTTCACATTTCCAATGCATTATTTCTGATATGATGTCAATATTATTATATGATATCTGAAAAATATTTGTTTTCTCAAACTAAACATAAATTATATTTCTGAATACTATTTTTTTTTTTAAACTATAACCTTTCTAATACATCGTTTGTTTCTCAAATTAAAGAAATATATGTTTTAAATAAACTTACTAAGAATTTTTTTTTCTCATACTACTTAACCTTATAATTCTCTAAAATTTGTAATAAATTTCAAAGAATCCCTTCAATTAAGTTTCATGATTTTTTTTAAGTATTGAATAAACATAAATGGTGATGCACAAGTACTTATTATTGATCTATGGTCAAACATACTTGGTTTATGGTTAAATACTATAGTAAATCAATACTTTCTGAATTTTCCAAACATTTTCGTTTGTAACTCAAATCTTGTGTGCATAAAGCCTAAGTTTGATGTCTATATATACATATATCAAACTAAAGTTATTTCTACAGAATCACAACCAACCTAAAAAAAAACTGCGATACCAAAAAAAAAAGTTCGGTGAAAATAATTAATTTACATAAAGCAATTGTTCGAAAACCTAGGAGTGAAGTTTTAAGTTATCTCGATTTTGTGGTCCTCATTCTTATGATATCCTTTTTAGTTTTTTTTTTTAAATAGTTGCATTAATATTCTTATATATTGATCTCTACAAACATGTTCATATGAAATTATGTCTTTGTAAATAGTTTTATTAATATTACGTTTTATATTGATCTTTGCAAACAAGTTCACTGGAATCAAGTGTATCGATTATGTAACTAACGCTCAGGATTTACTTGATTTTGAACCTCCACGGATGCTCATGTTGTGTTATGTGTTTTAAGTTTATGATCCATTGAGTGGGAAGAAGGTATTTTACCGTATAGCTCTTGCACATACATATATATATATATATATATATGTATATATGTGATATAAGTTATTTAGTTGGTCATTTCAAATATATAATTAGAAGAAATTTGAATGATGTTCTCACATTTCGTTTGATCCTGAACTTCAAGGATAGAAGTTTTCAAAAAGAAGTATACATGAACATTTTAATGTTTCTTGATGAATTTATTTTGATGTTTATTTACATAAGTTAAGCTGACTAAAGACTAACTTTTGAAGATTCCAAACAGTGTCTTTTGGTGGGATACACGATATTTTCATTTAATTTAATTTTTTTACTCTTAAAATATAAAAATTTCTGCTATGTATATTTTCTTTCTTAGATAAAGGTTTTCTTAACATTCAATGATTCTATAAATATATAAGTAATTGTTTAAATATATAGATATACGTAAGTTTTAAAAATTCTAAATATATCATATACAAAAATATATTACAATTATTTATTTTATTATTATCATCATACTTTGGTTTTTAAATGAACAATTATATTTTTATGTTTTATTTTTCATAAATTATTTAATAAATTAATAAAAATCATTCCTTACTCTGAAATTTTTTTCTCATATAAACACTTCAATCAATGGACATATCCAATACACAAAATTTGCTCTAACAAAAAATACAAATAAATTTATATTATATTATCTTACATATTATAGTAATAAACTCTTTCCATCACTCACCCCGCGCTGGGCGCGGGTCAACACCTAGTTCTATACTAATAGCAAGAGTTTATTTATTTTAGGCACTGAACTTATATAAGCTAATTTATTGATTACAATATACAGGGGATTTGCATTTCATAAACAAGTCTATTAATGGGGTGAGGTGAATTGTATGATTGATTTTGAGAACTTTTATGGATGACAAGTGTTATATTTATGATTTTTCAAGGTTTAGTAGTTAGAAGCAATAAGACAACAAATTTAAATAAGTATCTACTATATATAAATATTTGTTTTAGAAGATTGACTAAGGTGATTTGATCCATATATGATGGGTGAGGAAAAAGTAAAACAAACAAAGTAGTTAAATTAAATTAGAAGATAGTTTTAATTAGTGATAAGTGTATGAGATGAAAGGGACCTTTAAGAATACGAGTAATAATGATGGATTTAGCTAATTAATTTTGAGTTGGTTAAAAAAGAAACTAATTAGTTTTGGATTTGTATCTATAACTCAGTAGATAATGAAGATAACAAATATGTGATAAATGCTATATAGGGTTTTAATGTTTTCATGTGTCAAAAGATGATACAATTGAAAGAAAGTTTGCTAGTTACACCAAGTATAATCTAATATGGTTGTAAATATCCCGTATTTATTAATAGAAAAATATTTTAGAAGAATTCCCTATATATTAAAGGGTCAATTAGGTGAATATACATAAAATGAAGCAAAATTAGGTAAGTACCTAAAAGAAAAAAGGATAGTTTACTGTAGAATCTAAGCTTTAAACTTTCGATTCTATCCCTAAACTCATCTCTATCACCATTTTCTTTCTTTTATCTGTCGACTCTCTTTCTTCATATTCACCTCTTTTTTATTCAATTTTTTCATCTAATATTCAGTTCTCAAATCTACAAAATTCTATGTTTTAATTCACAAAAATCAACATTTCACCGGTAATAAAAAGAGGAGGAGGGAGGAGAGAGGAGGAGGAGGAGGAGGGGGAGGAGGATGAGGAGGGAGGAAAGGGACGGAGAGGAGGGAGGAAGAAGAAGAGGAGGAGGAAGAGACGAGAGAGAAAACAATAGGAGTATTAGTGGAATTAACAAAAAAGAATAATGTTTAGGGTATTTACCTAATATCGGTTATTTCCATGTGTATGGAACCTAATTTCCCTATATTAAAAAGGAAATATTAGCATTTAATATGTTTACATTATATTTGTTATGTGGTATCCTCACAACAATTTGAGAATGAGTATCCCTTATATATTAAAAGAGAAGCATTGAAATAAATGCGTTCACATCATAATTGACATGTGTCGTTCTCACAATCATTTGGCAATAAATGCATTCATATACTAATTTTTAAATTCATTATTTAAAATGTGTTTATATACGATTTTTTAATTAATTCATTTTTCCTACATTTTTAGATTTTGTATTAATAATTTAAAACTTTCTACGTGAAACTAATGAGTAACATCTTTATTGTAAAAAAATTATAAAATCATTAAGATTCGCATCAACTAAAATGTTGCGATGAAATTGAAAGTTTCGCACCTTGCCGAAGTTGGTCAAGGTTGAAACTTCATTACACAATAAAAACAAATAAGGTGATTGATTATAAATTAAAGAAGCTGAGGTGAAAACACCACACATAAAGTCGAATCATTATTTTAGTTAAATATTAACGTTTTTATAAATTTTTCATATCAGACCAAGAATTAGAAACAAAATCAAATTGGTAGAAAAAAATCAGAAATCAGAAAAGCTTTGAAAAGAAATAAAAATCACAAAATCGATTAAAAACATAATTCAGGTACCACTTGAAGATGTCACTTTATAATATATATATTATTTTTATTGTTTACGGGTACAATTTGATTTTTTTCATATGAAAAATGTTATTAATTTCTAGGTTTTTTTTATTTTCACTTAATTTTATTTAAGAATTTACTATCATGTGTTATTTTGAACAAAAAAATTTTAAATCTTAATTAACGTTATATTCATATATTTATCATCACAGTTATATACTTTTACATATATATACATGTACACATTGACATGAGCGACTATATAACTAAATTTTCACCATAAGTGAGAATTTTAAGTCTTATTGAAGTTGAATTTATTTTTTTAATTTTTTCTTTCACTATCGCTCAAATTGTAGTGAAATGTTTTATGTTAGTAAAATTTTTTTATTTTTTTAAAATATTATTTAGATTTTATTTGATTTTACATGTCTTTAGAAATTATAATAGAAAACTATTAGTTCGACATCAAAAATGTCTAAAATTTATATAAAAAACAAACAAATAACAATAGTTTTTGGTTATCAACAAAAATTAAAAACTTCAAACATTTAAACCAAACAAACCAAAATAAATATAGATTTAGAATGATAGTTATATTTTAGGAGATTAAAAAAACAACGTAAAACTCAACCAATATTCATGCTAAACAGACGTAATATCATTTTATCTTAAAAGTAACAAAAGAAATAATTTCATTCCGCGCAAGGCGCGGGTTATTACCTAGTGCTAATGTATTACAGAGAACTTCTTAACCAAACTCTACATAAATACGTTCACATTATATATTATTTTACGTTTTCTCAATATAAAACTTACATTCACATCTACCGATTATACAAAAAATTCTATATAGAAAAAAATTTACAAAAGATTCACTATTGTCTAGACTTATATTATTTTTACTTAATTTATTTAATAGAATATTATATTTCATGTATTATTTTCCACAAAAGAATTCTATTAATGTTAATTACGATATTTTCATATATTTATCAACCACCTGTATATATTTTTTCCACACATACATGTAAAAGTGGGCACGAATCGGATATCCGAAGTTTTAAAGGTATTCGTGATCCACTATGTTTCGTCTTAATAACCAATTATCCAATTCGATTTGATTCGTAGCAATCCAGATATATGATGTCCTAGAAAAATTATAGTTTAATCTATTTTGCTTCGTAAAAGTAAATAAATTAATTAAAATAAATAAAATAATAAAATGTTGTTACAAAAAAAAAAAAAACTTATTTACATTTTTGAATACTAATACCTAATTTAATAAATTTAGTAAGTAAATATATTGTAATACTTATATATAATATATTATTTATTTAAATTATATATATATATATATACTTCATTAAATATATGTATATATATAAGAATATAACGGATCAGATGGAATATTTTCTTTTAAAAATATTAGTATTTGTGATTTATTTCTCCTTTTACGGATATCCAATTTTTTTGTTTAAATCGAAAAAGATGACAAATCAAATCAAAATTTACAGATATTTTGTCAAACCCTGCATACATGTTTACATTAACATGAACACCTATATAGCTAATTATTCACAACAAATGATGATTCTAATTCTTTTGAAGCTGAAATATTCATTTTTAATGTTTTCATTTACCATAGACCAAATTGTAATGAAATAATTTTTTTGAATAATTTTTTTCTTTTACTTCAATTATTATCTAGATTTGATTGGATTTTTCTTGCATTTAGAAATTATAATATAAAACCATTGGTTTGACATCTTGTCTAAAATGCATACAACATGAAAGTAAACAAATAATAATAGTTTTTGGTTATCATTAAAAAATATAAAAACCTCAAACATTTTAACCTAATAAACAGAATAAATATTAATTAAGAATAATAATTATATTTTAATTGGCTAAAAACAAAACAAAATGTAACCAAAAATCGAACCAATCTCCAAATTAAATAGACATAATATATTTTTATCTTAAGAAATAATAAAATTAATAATCTCACTCAGCGCAAGACGCGGAATATTACCTAGTAATTTTTATTTTGTGAATTGTTTACATTAGGTATCAATCCCACAATGATTCTCAATCTAAGTAATAAATTACTTTTTCTTTACTATAGTAACTATTATTTAATCCACATTTAATAATTGTATTAACAAGTCTGAATTAATACTGATAAAAAAATCTTAATCAATGCCACATAAATTTGCATTTACGGATGATACATAATTAGGTAACTATCTTACTTTAATTAATTAGTTTAAATTGTCACCAAAGAAAAACAATAAATTTTATAATATATCTCATATATATTATTTTAAAAGCATTTTAACATTTTGTAACAGTAATGTGTCATCATTATAATAATTTATAGTCATTAAAGATACTAAAATTTTTAACCACGCTGTACGTTAAATTGTTTTCTTTAATATGTCTGTATTTTTGGAATAACCTTTTCTTTCATTTATTTTTATTGTAGAATATTTTTTTCAGTTGTAAGCATCAAAGCATTCATAGAAATATGAAAAACACTTAGATAAAGTTAAGTGCCCAAACTTAGTTGTATATTTATGTTTATTTACGTAAACTGAAACAATGTAAGTTTGTTATAATAAATACTAAAATTTAAAATCTATATAATAATAGTACACTTTTGAAGCTCCTCAACGTGTCCACGTCAGCAAGTTTGCGGGTCCCGCGCATGTTATTAGGGAAAATAAAAACGTATAACATTTTGTAAGATTGAATGTTATCGATGAGTGATGAAATGGCCCAGTGGTGTAAGTTGGTGACAAGAAGTTGTTACTGCGAGTGCACGGGTTCGAAACGTCGTAGTGCTTGCATTTAATTTTTTTTTTTAATTTGGACTTTTCGGGATACCTAAAAGTTTAGGGAGATTCAAAATGATTTTTTATGCTGGTTGTTGGGATACAAAATGGCTTAAGGATTTGAAACTTTATGAGACCATCTTAAATACTTTTATAAGAAAAGTTATCATGTTCTAACCTCCAATATCATTTTAATTCAGTTATAATCATCAAATAAAATAAAAACATACTTTTTCAATAATAAATATTTACCCCGAACCATTCAGATCGACCATAAATCTCATATACATCACAATTAAATATATATATAAATATATATATATACAACATTATTTTAGAAAGAAAATTACACTAATAAACACATCTCCTTTTTTGTCTTGTCTCCATTAAATTATTTTTTACATGAAAGCACTAATAAAGGGAATGCTCGATAAAATCACTACGAAGATAAAATATGAAAATATCAACCCATATGAATTCGATGTTTATTCTTTTATCAGATTAATCAAATTGTGTGACTTCTAATGTTTCATTAATCACCATTATAGATAAGCCAGATAAACAAATGTTAAAAAAACAGCAAAGTCTCATACACAAAACTACACAACACGCCAACAACGTATCCAAGCCCCGCGCTTGCGCGGGGACTATGCATCTAGTATTTTTAGAATGAAACAGTGTAACCATTGTGTTTCAATAGTCTTTTATTAGTTCTTAGAAGTGTTTTATTCTGAATCATTAAGAATTTACATCTTCTTGTTTTAAAATTTGGAAGCTAACTATATAAATTGTTTTGATACTCATTCTAGCAGTTTGACCTATCATTTTCAAAAGAAAATGTATAAGGGAAATTGCGAGAAATAACACTTTCAAGATACCACTTTTCAACTTTACACTAACCAACTTTACCATTAAAATTTTAATACTCAAAATACTATTATAATTTAGGATTTTGGGTTTAGGATTGATAATATAGGGTTTAGTGTTGATTTTTTAGAGTTTAGGGTTTACTTTTTAGGGTTTAGAGTTTAGGGTTTAAGGTTTAGAATTGATATTTTAGGGTTTAAGGTTGATTTTTAGGGTTTACTTTTTAGGCTCTAGAGTTTAGAATTGATGTTTTAGGGTTTATGATTAATATTTTATTTAATATTTATTTTATGTATATATATAAAGAACAAGGATATAAAAGTCTTTTATCCTTTAATAAAATGTGTATTTTTTAAAATGTTACTTTGTTGATGGTAAACATGAAAAGTGGTACCACCAAAGTGGTATAATTGAAATTCTCCCAATGTATAATATGTTATTTCTTCTTGCAAAACATTGACTTTAGCAAAGTTTACATGTTTTCTTTTTTTTTTTTTTTTTAAAAGAAAAGAATTTTGAAAGCTTTTGCATTCTTTTTTTTTCTTTTTTTCGAAAACGCTCTCACTACAAAAAAACATGGACATAACGACTGCACATTTAGTAATTATTTGGTCGTAAATCACTAATTACGACTAAATAATGACAAAAAAAAATGGTCGTTACGAGTCCGTCGTAATTCACAAATCGTCGTAAAATAAACGTAAAGTGTACGACCAAAAGATTTAGTCGTAAAGCAGTTGTAAAGCGCGTAGTCGTAACTTAGAGGTTGATTTGATGTAAAGTTACGTCCGAATATGTGTACGTGCATTGGTCGTAAACTGTGATCATAAAATAGAAGCACCTTATAGATCTAAAGGGGAATTTAATAAGTCGTAACATTTACGACCAAATAACATCCTCTACAGTTGGAATGTGGTCGTAAAAGTTACAACCAGTTTACCTCAAAAATGTAAGTAGTTGTAATGTAGACGTAATGTTTACGATCAATTTACTTTGAATTTTTTTAATTCGTTACGACCACTATACGTCCAACGGTATAATTTTAAATTTGTAAATTCTAAAATATATAAAACATTAATTTAATAAATCCAAAAGCATAATATATTCAAATTACAAAAAAACTAATTATTAAGGTTAATGTTTTTGAAAAATAGGGAGCTATGCTCCTCGGCTCCTTGCTCCGCATTCGCCTGCTCTTTTGGAGTTGGATCGGGGTTGATGGTCGAACGTCTAGATTTCCACATCTGTGCAAGGGCTGAGTTTTTTTCTGCAATAATATCAAACATCTCAGCCGTGACCCTAATGTGGTTCCTCTTGGTCTGGTTGTCCATCCGGAGGGTCAATATGACTTGGTTGGCGTTCGTCAAATCGGCCTGGAGCTGAGACTCTTCATGCAGTCTTGCAGCATATTCAGCTCTAGCCCTTAGGACATCTTTCACCGTACCAATCCCGATTATCCGTCCCCTCTTTTTCGGGATAGCCTTCATGCAATGAAATAAAATAAATTAAGTTAGTACATATATAAACTTATAATTAATAATTAAATTTAATAATAATCTACCTTCTCAAAATTTTTGTCTTGTTCGACGGTGGTTAACTGGACGGGTTCGCCTTGTTGCGACAACTGGGTTTGGACCTCTTGGATCTGAGCCTCAACATCGCTGTAGATCTTCTCTGCTCGAAGATCCACAAACGTCCCATCAGAATGCTGGTGTGTCAACTTATAAAGTCGGGAAAGAGTCGGTGGTGCTCCTTCCCGAGCAGCCTACAAAAATTGTAAAATTAAACTCATGTATTCAATAACAAATTTTTTAATAATTTAAAAAACAAATTAAAAATTAGAAAATTTTCATTTACAATTTATAGGGCTTTCCCGGTGTATGGAGTCTTTCCAGAAGTGTGGGGGAGATGGAAAATTACCCTCAGAATCACGCGTCAATCGAGACTTGGAGCAACGGATCAAAGTTCGAACTGACTTAGGCAAATTCTAGTAAGCCTTCAAGCCAGTCCAAACTTGGTCGCTGATTTAGATGGGTTTTGCGTTGTCATGCTGAACCATCCACTTCTCCTTCAAATCGCCCACAATGTTCTTCAGGCGATTCTTGGCCTTATCGTTGAACCCCTCCCTCACCTTCTCGTTGACAACAATAGACCAATTCCATTTTGCTGCAAAAATAATTAAAATAATAAATTAACAATCAAATGAATGTAAAATTAAATTAATTTAATTAAGATTTTTTTTATAATTACAACTTATCGAAAAGCATTTGTACCAAGTCCTCCGAACGTTGTCCGGTGTAAGCTTCCAGTTCGGATGCGAATCCCGAAAGTTTGCCTTGATGATGTCTGAGACGATCTGTCCTAGACGATTGTCTGTTAGAAACCTACAAAAAACTTTAAAATACATTAGATGGACATATATATATATATATATAATTAATTTGATTAATAAACATATATAATAAAAATTTTAATAATGAAAAAAAATCAAAAGTTACCAGAAAGTGTTGGGTGGTCGATCTGGATCGACAATGGGTTAACCTTCTCCTCCCGGCATCTGGAGAAGATCTTCCACTGTGAATCTAGCATAGGGAGCATCCGGTGGTACAAGCAAATCCGGATGGACAGCTGCAGGAGGCAGAGCAGTTGCGGGGGCTACTGGAGGAGGGGCATACTGCTGATGATTATCGTCAGGATGGTGTGGAGGAGCCTCATGATGAGGATCGTATGGAGGATCATGCTGATGATAGTATGGAAGAAGGTCAAACAGAGGAGGCGGAGGCACATATTGCAGTGGAGGCACATATTGAGCAGGAGGCACATAAGATGATCTACCCTGCTCTTCGGTCACTGGGACAAACTCCCGAGTAGATGCAGTGCCGGAGCTAGAAGCTGATAGATCCGAAGAACCAAGAATTGTATCCCCATAAGATGGTCGAGTTGCCCCCGAAAGATTTCTTAATCTCTTTCTCCCGGACATATCGTCGATCTGTACAAATTCAAAAATTTATGGTTAAACACAATTAATTTAAAATAATCAAATACTAATTATAATTCCAAACCTAATCTAATTCCATCCTAAACTAATCACCTAAATCTAAACTAATCACCTAAATCTAAAACTAAAACTAAAAAAAACATACCTTTATAGAGGGAAAGTGGTAGGTAGTGAGAGAGGAAAGAGCAACGAAATGGTCTTTGTGACTCGCGTGGTTATATAGGGATTTTCCTATTGTCCTAATGTATTCGTAATTGACTTCGACATTACGACGAAAATCGTGTTACGACCAATTTGGGTCCACAATTTACGACCAATTAGGGTCAACTTGTGTCCACGTTACGACTACATTACGACCAAATAAATTTACGACCACTTAAGGTCTCCAGTTTACGTCTGCATTACAACCAATTAAGGTCAACAGACGTCAATTACGACCATTTAGGGTCTAATGATTTACAACCCAGTTACGACGACAATTCATTTACGAAAAAGCTAAGTAATTGACTTTTCGGTAACTTAATTAAGTATCCAAAAACTCAATTACTTTACAAAAACCCTAAAATACCTAACAAATCAATGTTTATGAGAACGTTCGACTCTTAATACTTATGCTAAATGTCCCATAGAGAATTATCAGTCCTGAGGACTCGTCTTAAGTTACCAATATATTCAACTACTTGAGAGGAATCCCCAAGATTCTGATAACTCTCTATGGGAACATTTGAATAAGATATTATCACAAATATCTTAAACATTTTTATAAACAAGTTTTTTATGTTTTTTGTTTTTTGTTTTTGTTGTGCAATTTACGAATGGGGAGGGTAACATATTTATAGGTTAAGTTTGGTTGTAATGTAGAGGTTAAGTTACAACCAGTGGTGGAGGCAGTGCATTAGCACATGGGTCACTTGACCCACATGGTTTTTTAGGAGCAAAAAAAATTTGCTTGTATTTTGAAGAAAAAACTGAAAAAATCACAAATTTAACTCATTGACCCATGTAAAATAGATGTTTATAGGGAAGATGACCCCTCTAAATGATTTGGCTGGCTTCGCCACTGGTTACAACTACATTGGGTCCACAAAACTTTACGAAGAACTAGGGACCATATTTATTAATTTGGTTGTAAAATAGAGGTTATGTTACGACTACTTTGGGACTCCTTCTTTTTACTACAACATGGGGACTGTGGAGGATAAAACTAACTCTCTAGTTTAGGTTAGGTTTAGATTGGGGAAACGATAATCGTGGGCTGAATCCTGTTAGAACTTGTGTGAATGAATACATTTGCTTATATTGATTTTGATAATAAAAAGGGTTTACAAAGATGATCTTGATGATCTAATTGAAAGAACAATGATCGATAGAGATGTTACAACAAAATGTGTCTAAGTCTTTTGGTGTCGAATAAGTTGAAGATCCCCTTTTCTGATCTCTTCTCCTTCTTTAAATAGCTCTAGGTCACGTTCAGCTTCTCCCGGCGAAGCCTCCGAGATTACCTCCGCGAGTTATGGGATTTGCAACAGCCTCCTTTTGACTTGGCCTTGCACGTTCTCCTTGAGCTGTTTCTTGTTAGCTGTTTGTAAATGAGGTCCATAATCTTTCTCCGTGACCTGTTTTTGTCAATGATTTTCCCATTCGACAAACAGGTAGCGATTTTATTTGGTTCTTCTTTAGGGGATAAATTCCTAATAGGCTTATAATGGCCCGTTAATGGCTTCAACTATTTGAGCCCATTATCTCAGCTAAAGGGCTAAGTTCGGGCCCAACAGTTGCCCCCAGCTTTCGAGATGAGACCTCTTTTCTCGGAAGCTACAGCATAACCGCCTGAATTCTTATTCCTCGAGATAATGATTACTTTGCAATATACTCGAAGATTCGCGTGACCTTAATTCAACGGTCCAGATTTCGTTTGGTTGAATCAATGGTAAGGATTAATGTATTTTGAACAGCTTTAATCCCAATTTTCAAGGCTGGACGTGATATAAAGCTGCAGTTATTAACTGCGCTGTTTCTCCACCACCCCACGTCTCGATTTGGATCCCCAGGTAACTGTTCACTTTCTTCTTAAATTTACTGCGGTTATATTTGTTCCCGTTAATACTTCTAGGAATTTATAGTTCGAAAAAATACCGGAAAAAGTAAAAAAAAGGAGCATTCGAGGGATTGAGTTGTTGGCTAGTTGAATTTGGTTGCTAAGCTAGGATATGGTATAATGTATTTCTGAGATTGATAGATATTTGAAGTGGATTGCAATAAGTAAAGAGGTGATGGTTCTAAGTTTAGAATTATAGGAGCTTCCTCCTTTCAAACCTTTTCTAGACCAATGTTCTATTATTTGCTTGAG
The DNA here is from genome assembly GCA_932364175.1 of Eruca vesicaria subsp. sativa. NCBI lineage: Eukaryota > Viridiplantae > Streptophyta > Magnoliopsida > Brassicales > Brassicaceae > Eruca > Eruca vesicaria. The sequence goes on from CAKOAT010181044.1 coordinate 96,466, forward strand.
GACAAGCAAAAGGATAAGTCTGGGGAGTTAATATATCATGGATTTTACCCACTTTTAACCATGATTTATATATGTTTTTGGAAACAAAATGATACTTTTAGTGTCTTTTTAGAGCTTTTACAGGTTTAGGTACTCACTGGTGTAAAATGGCCATTATGGAGCTAAAATAAAGACTTTATGAAGATATGAGCAAAACGTGTTGAAGACATCGATCAATGCGCATTAAGAGCAATTGGCCGATGAAAGATCATCCAAATCGATCGATAGAAGACATTCTATATCGATCGATACAGAAGTCTTCCAAAGCTATTAAATGAAGATTAGAAGCCCTAATTGCTTCACAAGAGTTTTAATAATTTACACCTTAAGTCCCTGGCCGCCTGTTAGGCTATTTTAAGAGGGTTTTGTACTAGTTTAAGCAGACTTTTCGAGACACCTTTAGACCTAATTTTTGGAGAAGCATCTAGCCATAATTTGAAGAAGAGCTTAGGAATTGAGAGAGATCTGAACTACAATCCAGAGAAGATCTTGAACTCCATTGCTTTACTTATTGTTTCTCTTATTATTATTATTATTATTATTATTATTATTATTACTATTATTATTATTATTATTATTATTATTATTATTATTATTATTATTATTATTATTATTATTATTATTATTATTATTATTATCTTAAAGCATTATTCAAACCATTATGACTTTGTCTCTCATAAATATGTTTGAGTAGTCTCTCTTGTTAGATTTAGGTTTCTCATTAGGGTTGACTCATGCATTAAAGTAATCATCATTAGGGTGTTTAAATTATAGTTCTAAATCTAGTCATCATAAATACTAGTGTTAAGGATTGATCACCCTTACCTCTGATTTTGGGATCAATTTGGATAAGTGAGAACCTAGCAATTACCTAGAGTCTAAGCTGTTTATTGAAGACTAGAGAACCCTTTCAAACCTGTTGTTAGAACTCGCTGGATGCAATATCGATCGACTAGATAACCGTCTTGTTGACCGATATAGTATAACAACATCGATAGATATTTCTATCGAACTATCGATCGATATTTACTCACGGTTATCGAACGATAGTTCTTGACCCGATATCCAGTAAGAGTTAATTCTTCAAATCCTCAAGAGTTTGAATTTGAAATCCTATTTTGTTATTTGTTTCTCACGATTTTCTTTTCACAACATTTAATCGTTTTAGCTTGAATTTGATCCTATAAAAGTAAAGTGTAATATTTGGTCTCGTGGATTCGATCCTAAAGTGCTACATCGACATACCATTCGATTGTGGTAGTGTGCACATTAGGTTAATTGCTGTGCGTTCGCACGTAATATCAATTTGGCGTCGTTGTCGGGACCAATAATTTTACCTTTATTTTTTGACAATTTTTCTAGTCTAAAATATCTAACTTGCTCTATCTTTTCTTTGTTCCAGGTGTATAACCAGTAGAAATACTCGAAGCCACACCTCAAGTCCATTAGTCACACTCATCAACGAAGAGTTAGCAAGATTAGAAAGAACCAATAGACAACAACCGAGGCCGACTCACGCCACAATGGGTGATCACGGTGACCAAAATGATCTCATTGCAGCATTGGCTCTGATGCAACAGAAAATGCTCCAGATGCAGCAGACCATTCAATCAAAAGAAGCTGCTCAAAATCAGCAGGAGCAAGCTGCTCAAATCGGTGAGCGAAATCTGCCGCGGAACATCCCTGCTACACGTTCCGCGATTGCTCCACCACCCTGTTCCAGACAAGACTTTGAGATCAAGTCCGCTATGAACAATCTGGTGCAGAGGAAGATGTTCCATGGGCTCCCAGATGAGATACCTATGGACCACATTGAGGATTTTGAAGAAATATGTAGCTTCACTCGCACTAATGGAGTACCTCCTGATTACATCAAGTGTATGCTCTTCCCATTCTCTCTAGTGGACAAAGCTTCAAGATGGCTCAAGTCGCTCCCTACAGGCTCTCTCACTACATGGGAGCAAGTTAGATCAGCCTTCTTGGGACACTTCTACACGAAGGCTAAATCAGCAACTCTCAGAAACAAGATTTCTTCTTTCAAGCAGCACGCAAATGAGCCATTCAACGATGCGTGGGAGTGATTCAATGACTCTCTTAGGGAGTGTACTCATCACGGATTTGAGAAGGATCACGTTCTGGGTATCGAGTGGGAGTTCCCCAATGCTCTGAATGCTGCAAGCAAGGGAGACTTCATGAAACAGACCACAGACGGTGCGTTCGAACTGATAGAGAACATGGCTGCTAGTTCTGCAAACAAAAACCAGAAACAGATCGCTCCAAGAAGGTGAACAGTGTTGATGGTCAGTGGAAAGATGAGCTCACTGCCAAGGTTGATCTGCCCCTAAAGAGCAGTGAGGGGCAAGTGATGTACATGGACGAGGCTACACCAGAGAAAATAGCTAATGATCTTGCTTTTGAGGGAGGAAAAAAGGGGGAGAATCATCAAGAGGTTCTCTACATCAATGGTCAGGGGTATGTCCAAAACCGGAGCTACTATCAGAATCCCAACTACCGGAGCAAACCTAACCCACTCTCTCACCATAGGAGCAACGTAGAGAATTCTGGGGATCAGATGCAGCGAAATCAGCAGCAAGGTGCTCCGCAGCAGAGAGGCTTCCCTCCGAATTTCCAGGGCAGTACTTTCGTTTTCAACCAAGCTCAGAACCGATTTCAAAGCCAGAACCAAAATCAGAACCATCAGAATCAGCAGAGTAACCCGCAAGATGCTCCAGCTAATTCAGGGGTGGACAGAGTGAGATGAAGGTTTGGGGAACATGATGCAGCAACTGCTCCAGAGTCAACAGATACAGGTCAAGGCATTGAACCAAGCTACTTCTGATATCAACACAAGGAGGGAAAACATGTTCACTGAGCTCAATTCGAAATATGACACAGTGAGCAGTCACATGCGCCAGATTGACATTGCTCTCGCTCAGACTGCAGAGAGTGTCAAGAGACAGCAGGGAATGCTCCCTGGCAAAACTGATAGAAATCTAAGGGACTGTTATGCAGTGGAATTGAGAAGTGATAGGCAGCTGAATGATCCAACACCAAGGCGATTTACTTCTGCAGAGAAAGCTAAGAAGAAAGAATCAGAGCAACCTGCTGGGGTCGCTCCGACTACTTCGGATCAACCTTCTGAGACTGCTCCAGACGAAAAGCAACCTACTAGCTCTGCAGAGACTGCTCTCCACGAATCTACTGAGACTCCACCAGCTCGAGTCTATGTTCCTAAGGTTCCCTACCCAATCCCACAAAGACATCTGAGGGATCCCATTAGTGAAGAGCAGCTGGCATGTTTTAACAAGATTGTGAGAAGGCTTCCCAAAGAACTTGCATTTAAAGATGCTCTGCAGATTCGCCCATTGCTCAAGTTCTTTAAAAACTGTAGAGAGACTCAAGAGGAGATCAAGGTCTTCTATACTAAAACACTGTCTACACCAGCATTGAAGGTATTGCCTAAGGTTGATGATCCTGGAAAGTTTATTTTCCCATGTTCCATCGCAGGAACAACCTTCAACGATGCTCTTTGTGTCTCTGGTTCTTGTGTTAATCTCATCTCAAAGGCTATTGTAGACGATTTTGGTATTGCTGATGTTGAGCGTTCTCAGCTGACCCTGACTTTTGCAAACTCTTCCAGAGCAGTCCCATATGGAACCATCCGCAGCTTTCATGTTCAAGTAGGGGGATGCGTTGTTCCTGCTGAGTTTCAAGTTGTTGAGATGAACAAGGATCATGAGATGCCTTTGATATTCGGAAGGACATTCATGGCTACTGTTGGAGTAACCATCGATATGCCCAACAAGAGAGTCTGCTTCTCAAACATCAACAAGAAAGTTTTCTACAATGCTGTACCCACCAGATATTCCTCATCACACGCCTCTTGCATCTCAGTGTTTGATGTAGAAAATCTGAAGGTGATTCAGAGAAAGAGCATGGTGATAAGGGTGAGAGCAGGCTGTTCTCTGATAAAAATCCTAGCACTGGTCCTACTAAATTCAGAGGGAATTCAAGGGTGAAACAGAAAATCTAGAAGAAAATGGTCAAGGGAGATCCTACAATGACTTTGATACCTCTCAAGTGTGATGAGAACTTCATTGAGTATGAGGTGAAGTGCAAGGGTACCTCCAAACCATTCTCTAAAGTCAGAGTCATTCTCACACATGAGCTGAAAGAGAAAGGAGAAGCTGCTGTGAAAGGGTTGTTGAGCAGGGTTTTGAAGCTGAACATGTCTGATTGTGAAGCTTGTTTTGGAACAGGCCCTCCTGCAAAAGCAGATTAATCCCCATCACCAAAGTTAAGCTAGTGACTTTAACCAAACGCTTGGTGGGAGGCAGCCCACTGGTGAGTCTAAATTGTTTTTAGAACTTTTCTTTAGTATTTATTTTGCTTTTGTTTCAATGAGTTTCAGATATAAAAAAAAAAAAAGAAAGAAGGAAGATTCCTCTATTTTACGGACAGAGCATAGTCAAGGAGCAAATGCAACCTGCTCTGTCAGGCTGCTCCGCGCCAGGTAAGTCTGGTTGGCTGACTCTAGGTTTATTTTCACACCTGAGATGGTGTGAAGTAAGTCTGGGGGAGGCACCTGTGTGTTTCTGAACTCTATTTGCTTCTGTTATTGTTTCTTGAGTCAGTCATGTTTCTGTTTTCATTTATTGAGTCAGTCCTACGATTAAGTCAGTCAAACTTATGTGGGAATCATGAACTCATTTTATGATGCTTTCTAACCACCTCGTGCTTTAAGTATCTTATTCAGTGACCTTAGCAGTGATAAAAGACGTTCACTTGGACCTGGAACACCCCCTGACTTTATCTCACCTTGCTCTCCAGAAGATTTCTGCTTGTAGAGGTTATTCTGGAAAGACTCAAACTCCACCTAACTTGAACTTAATATTGACTTAATTCTTCTTGTTATGGGCGTTAGATTAGGGAAACGAGATTACACTCAGGACATCTTAATTGTTTCTATCCATCTTGTTGATCCTGAGTGGCTAGCTCATCTTTAGCTAGTTCCCACCCTGAACCTTAAAACATTTGTTTCACCCTCATGCATTCTGTTTTTAAGTTTCATATGTGCAGATATGTGCAAAAGGGCTGGAGAGGAAAGGATCAACACTGCTCTCACTCGTTTTGCTCACAGACTACGCTTCAGAGCAAAGACGTACATGATCCGACAAGAACAGAGCAGTCAGTAGGGTGATCCGAGCAGAAAAGATCAAATGGTGAAAGAAGTGCTACAGTCAGAACCAACAGGGGCACACTATATGTAATTACCTCCTTCTCGTCATCATCATCATCTGAACTCGTCATTTTCATTATAATATATATATATATATATATATCAGTATTATTTATGTCCCAAGAGTTCTAAAAGTTGATGAGAAGGAGAAGAACCAAAACATTGCCCCTGGTCGATCAGAGAAGCAAAGAACTGAAGTGGGAATGAAACAGTGTGTAGATTGAGTGATCTGAAGGGAAGAGAGCAACCTGTCAAAGAAAAGAGGAACAAGGAGCGATTTGCTCTGCAGAGAAAATAAGTGAGGGTTCGTGGAGATCAATGGATCCATCCTCTCTGGCAATTTTGTGTGATATCCTACATCCTCTACAAAGACATGGTAAACCCTAAACACTTGTTAACTCCACTTTAAACACTGAAAAAGCCTGTTTCACACCTAGAACGTTTACCCTGAATAATGCCTATGACAAGAAGCTCACACTGGTCTTAAATGAATATAAAGAGTTTTTGTTTGGAAGGTTTGACTTTTGCAGGTGTGAGATATAGAGTATGGAGCCGATTTGAACAGCAGTCAGTGGGGTTCTGGTAAGGGTGTATCGTCCTAATATGTCTGCTAGTATGGTTCAGAGATTTGTGGTTACAGTATGGTTGTTGAAATGAGAGAGTTCCCATACTTTCAAACTTTTCCCACTGATCTGGAACTTGATATTGTTTGAGGACAAACAAGAATCCAAGTCTAGGGGAATTGATATATTGTGTTTTTGACATATTACACACATACTTTGCATATCACTTTTGTGCTTTCCTGGAGAAGATTTGGTCTAGCTTTGTAAGGGCCAAGGCTTCCTCCTCTTGGTTTCTAGAGAAGAAATCTCTGAACCCTCTTAATACTTTGATTTATCTAATGCATTATTCAGTCATGACTTGTGTGTTCTCTTGTGCTATGATTGAGTAGTCGATTTGTTAACCTAGGGTTCTAGGGTGTTGATCCATTGAACTGAACATAGATAAGCCCCATTCTCGCCTTTGCTCTCCACTGTTTTTACTGCTGATACTGATTTGATCACTTAGTATTTGATTCCAAGTTTAATCTTTTGTCATTAATCCTGAATTAGGTTGCTAGATCTGTTGAGAGCAAGCATCACATCCCTGGTCAGCAAAAGTAGATATCAGGGTGTGATGTGAGCATATTAGGTCTGTGCTTAAACGTTGCTGTTGAGTGTTGATCCACGCGAGAGCGCAGGTATCATTGCTCCTCTGCGAAAGGAGCACACCTGGAAGAGCAGGGTGTTCTAGTTAACAAATCTAAGTTCTAGGCTGCACTTAAAAAGCTTGAATAATTTTTTGGTTTGGCATGGTTAACACCCAGTGAGACACCCTAGGTTGACATTCTTATATCCTGAATTTGAAACCCAATTTTGTTATTTGTTTCTCACGATTTGCTTTTCACAACATTTAATCGTTTTAGCTTGAATTTGATCCTATAAAAGTAAAGTGTAATATTTGGTCTCTGTGGATTGGATCATAAAGTGATACATCGACATACCATTCGATTGTGGTAGTGTGGACATTAGGTTAATTGGTGTGCGTTCGCACGTAATATCAATGATAATAATGATGACAAGTTATAGTTATTAGTCAAAAATTTGTGATAAAATAAGACTTGACAGAAGTTCAACATAACAAACAACATACCATACTTTTAACATTACATAATATCAAGCATTACACAAGTTCAGATATCTTACACAACAAATTTAGACAACATATTTGTTGGGGTCAAAATCGGTACGACGGAATCAATAGCCAAAAATTTCCATAAAAAATACTAAATACGTTTTATAAAACTCGCCAAGTTGTTTTATAAAACTCGAGAAGTCGTTTTATAAAACTCGAGAAGTTGTTTTATAAAAATCGGGAAATCGTTTTATAAGACTCGAGAAATCGTTTTATAAAACTCGAGAAGTCGTTTTATAAAACTCGAGAAGTCGTTTTATAAAATTTGAATAAGTTTCCAAACAAAGGAAATCCGTGGAAAACTCGGAAATCGTTATCTCGAAAGAACGAAACAAACACCGATTACACGATCGTCCGAGGTAAGCACAAAACCGCAAAAAACTGCATCCACCGTAAACCTCAAGCTGGTTCGGCCAAACTAGCTCGCCGTATGGCGTGCTATCTCGACCAAATAGCTCTCCGTACGGCGAGCTAGGGGATCCCGTATAGCTAGCTGTACGCCGAGCTAGCCGTTCTTCGGATAGCTCGCCGTACGGCGAGCTGAACCGGTCCGGTTCGATTCGTCATATGTCGAGCTAATTCTCCTGAGCCTTGATCTCCCACATCCTCGATTCAAGGCATACGTCCTTCGGCATGACCATGTTCCGAACCACGGTCGAAATGTTTCTCGTTTCGTCTCGATCCGTCCTGTCGTTCGAGTTTTACGATAAAACCGTAAAGTCTTGTTTTCTCGAAAGAACTCAAGGAAATCGTATAAAACGGCAACGGTTAGACAAAACACCGAAAATTGCCTAAACTATACGATTTACTCGAGTTTTTTCGTGAGAAATCGTAAAAAACGCGTTTTTAATAAAACTTCGAGTGAATCCTAGAAAGCGTCAACAATTAACCGAAACATCGAACATTGCCAAACTTTACGATTAACTCGAGAAAATTATTTAGAAATGATAATAGGAGTTTTTCGATTCCTATTCAAATGTCAAAGTATAAAAGATATCGAACCAATTCTAAGCAATCATAAGCCAATGGGACTACAAGACAAAGCTTAATCTAAGTGCTATCAATATTAAGATGGTTTTTTAAAGTAAGAGAATACTAAATAAGCAATAAAGATCAAGCTTTCTTTCAAAATGAGAAGGTAGAACTCATGGGATAAGGCAACTGATCTTGGGGGAATTAAGTTCAATCTAAAGGTGTAAGCTTTTCATTTAATCTATCATCCTTAGGTCTAGACACATTCCTAAACATATTCTATCCCTAGACAAATGTTCATTTGCAAAGATAACTCAAACATCTAATCTCTTAGGTTGAATGTTATCTAAACAATCATTAAGACCTAGTCTATTAACCATTCAAACAACTTTAACATCAAATCTCTTTGGTAAAGAATGTAGGAAGCAATGAAGAGTTGGTTCAGGTATTTCATCAAACACCTTGTGGGCTTGAAATACCTAAAGATCAATTCTAGAGAGGCCAACTCTAAAATAGCATTAAAATCACCTAACAAGCAAGGAAATAGATGGATCTATACTCTAACACCCTAGATCTAGCTTAATCCCCCTTTGATCTCCCTAACCCATGAATCCAAAGATGTCTACTCACTAATAACCATGATCACACTTAAACCTATGAAGGATTTAAGGTAAATCATGATTAGAAAGCAAAGAAACACTTAAATAATCTCAAGAACACAAGATAAAAGATGAAACTTAGATCAAAGGAATAAACTTTCACCAAAGTATCAAGTGTTTAGGAGAGAAAACAAGATAAGATCCCTAAAAACATGCTTAAAGGTATTTATATGGTACTTAAAAACGCTAATGGGCTTAACTCATAGGTTAATTAGGCCCAAAATAAAACATAAACTCGAGTGTGA